>JALPQI010003656.1:0-69512 GCA_025490895.1 Thaumatotibia leucotreta | reverse complement strand
GTGGTAAGTGATAAACTCGTTGATTTTATCTTAGGCAAAAAAGTAAATATGCACATGTGCAATTTTTTCCATAAAAGACTCGTTTATCAATAAGCATTGAAGTCTAAACGGGCGAGTCCAACGCGAATAGAATGAGTGCTATTATTATGTCAGGCGGGCTAGAAAGCGATCAAGTTACAATTGAATATCACGTTAAGCGCGAAGGATAAGTACACGTGTCGTGTAATCGTGTGATCAGTCCGCTTTCACGTATCAAAACATTGCTCGTGGAAGTGGAACCCACATACTTAGGTTTGACGGATAGTCGAGGAAAGTCGCTATGATTGTCAGGGCTCCGGCAAACACTGTAATTGTAACCAGCCGGCCGCGACGGCGTGATCGCTCTGTCGTGTGATAGGATTATTATCCGCTATTTGTAAAGGAACTGATCTGATATTTTAATCCGCGACACCAGTCATCATGCCTGGACCGACCATCTCAAGATTAATAGAGAAATTTCCCGTTGAGATTTACCTCGCGATAGCAGAAACAAATCGCTAGAATCAAATCGGTTACTTCGGTTAGTGACCAATAACTATCCATTGTTGATATTTGAAGACGAAAGCGACAAAAGTGAAAATTATTACGGCTTGCGTAATAGATACGATGCCGTACCGCTGAGTTTTCAATATCACGCTTACTTGCAGAGACGCGTGTGGGGCGTCACAATGCTGAGAAATCTTCGTGTCATCTTAAATCGATCCATTTGTCATCTTTGTCTCTCTGGTTTTATTTTTTCATACTAGGACAATTCTAATTCCGACCAGATTCAGGAAGTTTATCCAAACGGAAACTTTATATAAACATAAATATCTTCACATCTCCCAGCAGTGTTGCAAATGCAGATGGGTTGCATTACTATCTGTCGTGAAGGATATCGACCGAAGGATATATTTTAGTTATACTTTAGAGGAAGCATTTGCACTAAGGGCAGTAATTAGTGGTAATCGATCTCTCAGTTTACGCCCGTTCGTATATGGTATGGGCGGGGCCACGCAGGCACAGCGAGTGCATTCACTCGCGCACTCCTGCGCAGCTAATTTCTCTATCTTTAGCCCGCGGTAACTGACCGCCGGCCCTGCTACCGACCAAAGAGAAACTGCATTAGATGCGTCCGGTTTATGTGCACACGTCAAATGGGCAAGCGAATTACTTCCCTCTTGATATCGACCCGGCTTCGACTAACGAGAAGTGGAAAGCAACATCAACTGATTTCGTTATATCTTACTTACTTGTTCATAAAATGATGGTACCGTAACATAGCCTACAAGTCATAAAAGGAATTGAAATGAAATGTACAGAGCGTCATGTTATGCTGGTTATTTTTGGTATAGCTAGCTCCACTCCTAACAATATAATGTTTAATTTTTTTACCTTTGTCTAATGAAATCTAAATCTTATCCGTTTTAGGCGGAAAATTAAAATAAATTCAAATTCAAAACTTATTTATTGCCCAAAAAAAAAAATCTATATAGTATGACCGCCTTAGAGTAGAAAATACCTTGTAGAGAAAGGAATTGACAATAACTTGTATATATGAGCTGCTATAACCTCATACAAAACTAGGCTCCGCAATTGAGTGCATTGCAACGGTTCTAGATAAGTACCTAGGTATGTAGGTACGAGCGCATAGTGTTGGCTCCGACTAATTTTCTACTGCGTTTAACTTAGCGGGTAGAGCTGCACGCACGCTTTATGTAGGTAGTTAAAAACATAATTATATCTTGAATTCACGTTCCGTAAGTTGCATACAAATTATTAAACAACTAAATATTCACTCACACCCGTCAGTTTACTTTCGCTCGTCTAGCGAGAGTAAACTCCCAGTACATTTTAAACTCTATAATAGGAAAGCGGCTCGTTTACCAGTTAAACGTGTAAAATTATGTATGTACTAAACAGAAATCCAGGCATCCCCACAAACTGCACAAACTATACGTAATAATAATAATATAATAAATCTTGTTAATCTTGTAGCTTGTATTTTATGAGTTTTCATATGTGACAGGTTCATAGAAACTATATTTAGAGTTTGGATCAGATAATAGGCTGGTATAACGTCTCGAAGGCTTTTACGTAATCGCGGCATACTTCTCATTCATCATCTTATCTGCCCTGAAGTATTCCATTAGCGATTAGAGGAAGCATTTACAGAATGTTGTTTCAAAACGGCCTTAGGATTTATTTGTGTATGATATAATTTTATCAGGGTATTTATATTTACTGTAAATTTGATTTATTGATTATATTAACATTTTCAACCTGTGGGTTACAAATCAAATTACAATGCCCGGCTTACGAAGCAAATTTGGGAAAGATTGTTTTACGACCTGTGAGTTACGACTTGCTTCCAGTTTCTGTTTGTTGAAAATTCAGTTCAAACATGTAAAAGTTTATTACATCACATAACTTTCTCTAATGTTATTTAGACGGTAAATTTACTAAAATAACTTTTGTTGCATCCTTCAAGATTGTAACGTGTTTGGGCGGTTGCAAAAATGTAATCTAGGTAATGTTATAATAAAAGTTACGCAGCATGCTCAATGAAGCAAACTAGAACCTGCAATTTTATTGCTACATTATGCTCAACGATATACATTATTAGCACATATATTATATTTTATTGGAGCAGCATAAAAGCTCAAAGTAATGTAATATGATGTTAATACTCGTAATAATCAGCGATCGCTCTTTTGGTTTCTCCCGGCGGATCTCCTACAGTAACTTGAAAAATAAACTTTAATTATATAGCCTTATATCTGTTCCATAAAAGGGAAATCAAAAGGGAATCCATAAAACCGCAAAATATTACACAGACTAAAACTACCGAACTCGATCGAATCAATCGATTAAATAAATCAAAAATAAAGTGTTATTGGTATAGGTATGTACCTACCAATTCCCATCATTTACTTAACGGGTCATGTAATTTCTTGACTTTAACCAAAGTCCTAAAACCATTGCCTTTGCTAATTTGCACGTGTGCATTCAAAACGTGCTAATTGTATTGAAATGTAATTATACACGTGAGTTATGTTAGCATAGTAGTTACATGTATCCATCACGTGGCCACAATATGCTCTCATGGGAATTCCTACTGTAAACCATAGTGCCAAGGTACTACACGTTTACAGATTACAGCGGATATTGCGTGTGCGACGTTGGCTAGCTTGCGAAAGTGAAGTCTTACTTACACATGGTGATTTATGCTTCCCATACATTTTATGAATTACCGCGTTAACTTGGGGCCTTAGATGGCGCGCCCAATAGGGCTTAGGGCTTAACGTATTTAAGTAAAGACCTGGAACGTGGGGCCATTAAATGTTTCTAGTAGGTATTTAACATGTCTAGGTATAGTACTAACCAATGCTCGGCAGGGGTGAGCTGTTTTCATACTAAATGACATATATTCACGTAACATTTAGTATGAGTATGAAAACAGCTTACCCCCGCCGAGCATTGGTACTAACATGCATTACAATCCAGCAAAATATTCTTAATAAATAAGTTTGATTAGAACTTAAACTTGTTCATTTCTTACTCAAACACGAAAGTGACATAATTATAGTATTATTTTGATTGAATAAGAGATAATAATTACTAAACTTTCACATCCTAATTGAAATATAATGCTATTAATATTTTAATTTCCTGGCTAATGTTTTTTATTTTTGATTACAGGTAAGCATCGTAATATGGTGATTAAATTTGTGCCGGCGGTAAGATTACTGTAAGAGTGAATTTCATGATTATAGAGTTAGAATATTCATTTCAGTCTACATAATTTACTCTTGGATCAAAAAGATGTTCGTCTAATGGCACTGTAAAGCTGCTATGTATGTTTTATTTTTATTTACCAAGTAGATAGATACAATAATAATGTATCTGGTTATTTTACGTAATCGTATGAAAATCAAACCTTAAATCATGCTGCACTTGGATAGGCCATTATCCTTCTAACGCATAGGTTACATACTAAAATACCTAACTTTACGTGAACCTAGGTTTCAAACTTGTCACATAATATCAACGTAACTTATACCTACATTGACAAAATAGTTATTATGAAAATCGTATGACATATCGAGTAACTGTTGATTTACAGCAAGTATATTAAATCATTATTGAAAGTCTGCTGTATTAAATCAACATGAATTGTTCTATAACAGGATGAGCAGCACAACAGTATAGATAAACTGACCTGTGTCAAATGATATGACTGTTATTGATAAACACAGCTGTGACATGATGATGCTTTATTTGTTAAACAATAACAGTTTAGATAGTAGGTACATAATACCTAGTAACTCTAGTTGCGGTGGATCTAAACATTCCGGTGTCATATGCGATAAACAAAATTGTAATCATTTTTTTCATCAGTGTTATTTAACATTACGTTATTAAGTCCCGTTTATCGTTAAAATATGATTCTTATTTAATGAAATTTGTTTAACACATAAATAATTATTTCATCATCATCATCAGCCCGTTGCAGTCCACTGCTGGACATAGGCTTCCCCCAAGGTACGCCACAGAGCTCGGTCTGCTGCTTTATCCATCCAGTTTCTGCCAGCAGCCCCCTTATGCAAATCATCCCGGCATCTAGCCGGAGGGCGTCCTACGTTGCTCCAGCGGTTATCGGTTCTGCGACATATGTGGCCAGCCCATTGCCACTTCAACCTACTAACTTTCATTTAACTCCGTTCTCCACGAAGGGAGAACTCCAAGAGCATGGAGCAGGAGCATCGCAGTTTTATTTTTCAAGAAGGGGGATAAAACCCTTCTCAAGAACTACAACCCTATATCGCTCCTAAGCCACGTTTACAATGTTTATGTTCTCGAGGGTCATCATCACAAATAATTATTTGACTAGTATGGTTAAATAGGTAACTATAGATAGGTATCTTTAATGCGTAGGATGAAAATACAGAAAAGACAGAAGGGTAACAACACAAGCATTGTATAGTCAACCAAAAATGTAGTTGACCACTTTTGGACTATTCAGTAATTGAGCCGAAAAGTGGCAGACAACATTTTTGTTGACTGCCACTTGAGTCATCGCCAAAAGTAATTTATACAATGAAGGCCGCAAAAATATATGACACGCTCTTATGTCGCTCCAGTTAAGATTGTGTAAGATAGGTTTGCGGCTTTCGTGGTATAAGATACTATCGATGATGACTGTACAATTATAGTTAGGTACATATCGCATCAGTTTTTAATGCCTAAAAGCAGAGTGGGGCAAAAAGTAATACGATTACCGCCGTCAATTTGTATGTACCTATATACAAATTGACATACTTTGTAATCTGTATTACAAAGCTTACATACAAATGTAATCGGAAAGAGTGATCGGATTCTGCATAGAAGACACAGGCGTACCTATTTTGTATTAGATTTTTTATACTTGACTCCTGAATTTAAAGAATGCGGAATTCATTCGTCACATTTTTTTTCTTACAATTCTTTGCCTTACATGCTGGGAGCTCTCATTTAAGGGTCTAATGAGAAACAAAATTAAGAGCAAAACTTCAACACTGTAAGAAAATGCAAGTGTTTTTACGTTTCAGGCGACCACCTGATCGTTTCTGTGCGATCTAGTTCATTGTTCTTATTGATATTAATACTTTATTGAGATTCTTACGTTAGAAATATATGGCTTTAATCAGCCTCGCTTCCTAAGAATAAATGACTGGTAACTTGTTACGTATTATTGCTTCGGTTACTTACGCCCATCAGACTGTGGCAACTAAAATTAAATTGATTTTGAAACAAATGTGGCATGATGGCACTAACGACGATGCTCTCCTCTGCTTGAGATAATGCCCATCACCCTCTCTCATTACGACATAAGTATATTTAGATACGGCGAATGGAACGGCGCTATTTATCTCCGTGTTAGAAAGTTCTAGGACGTAATTAATATGGAGATGAAAGGTTATTATTTCGATAGACTGTGTAGGTATCTACACTCGGCGACACGGAGGTCAAAAGCTCTTTAAAACGTATTACAGTCAGCAGTAAATAGTATCTAAGCAAGCATGTTGTTCAAAATAATTTGAACCGCCCTTATTGTCGTAAGAATAAGAGTTGATACACTGCTGCTTGTAGACTCTTTAAGAGCGTGTCCAGGTATTATTGATGTCGTTTGTTGCTAACGGTATGCAATGCACTTACAGATAGCGGGATTTCACGGTCCCCGTTCCAGTATTATCAGAGAAAGTTCCTTAAGGAATGTGTAGTTGAAAGGAATTTGGGGACATTCGGGATGGGGGCATCACGCGCGATGTCGTGAGCTGCCATTACGATCAGGGTCCGTTTTTGTACGCGCGCGCACCAATCAATTGATAGGCAGTAAATCAGAAACGATCGTAAATCAGGTGGAAATTGTTTCAGAGAAATCATGACGTTTGTCATTCTTCAGCCCAATGAGACAATATTATTAAACTTTATGTTATTTTAATTAAAACAACGGCGGCGGATTGAGTGAAAGTTTGAATTATTCATGATGACTACTGATGCTCAAGTAAATAGTACATTACTATAGAGGAGGGGAAACGAAGGGTTACAGGCCAAGTAGATATATCTGGCCGAAGGAACTGAGGCCAGATAGGAATACGCGGCCTGTAACCCTGTTTCTCGCCGAGATTTGTAGAGTGCTTTTCTCGAACTTGCCATGAAATAAAACGAACTGATTTCGCCGAACCATACTATTTGATTTGTAAATAAACCAATAGTACAGTATCGTACAACATTAAAAAAAACATTCGCGCCTAACTTTTTTTTTAATCTGTTTGAGGTATCCTTTTACCTGTTGGTATAGACATTAGTTCTTAGGTTATTTTTTTTTCTGTGGCTGAATGTCAAGACCTAGTGTCACAATTTGACGTTTCAAAACAAAAGACAGTTTGTTTGCAGTCCTAGGAGTGAAATAAATACATGAAATCTCTTTACATATCATCTTAGCATATGACACCGGATACATAGTATTTCCGGGCTTAATTTAAAGTAAGTAACATCAACATTCCGTAGCAAGTTTGAGAAAAACATTACATATTATAGGTGCCGTGCCATTTTCGTTACTGGTCTTAGATCTTATTCAACTAGTCAAAAAGGTAGTGACATTGTTGTCATTACAATAAATCACATATTTGTTAATATTCTTATAACTATAATAAGAACGAATATATCTATGGGAATTTGATGGGAATTCCCGTATTCTAAACTTGTTGTAACCTTATATAACATGAAAACAATTCACGTAGGGACACAAACATGTTTCACTGCAAACCATACCCACATAATGTTTATCTTCACTTCACCCAAACACTTTCCCATGTCTCTTACACAATAAATTCAATAATGTGCCGCGTTTAAAAAACCTTTTCATCACACGGGCATTTAGCTCGGATAAACGTGCAGTAATTACAAACGGAGTCACGAAATTACTGGAAATGCGTGCGTAGTTTTTGCGCTGCCATGAGTGCGCGCCGAACATGTCACATACACAATACACACACTGTTCAGTGTTTTGACTCGTATTTTAAACAAACCAAAAACTTTTTTTTTATTTTGAGGTTAGTTTTATGTTGCTATTTTGAATATTCTAAAAATAATCAGCCCCACAGATGTCAAATTAACTCAGTAAAATCTACTGAGTTGTCCGTCTCTAATCGCAGCTTGCAGCTTTCGAGCGTCAAATTTTGTAAGTTGAAGTGAACAAAAACATTAATAATGCCTCCTTAAGTAATATTAATTGCAACAACACAAAAAAATATGAATACTCAAGGGCCTGAGACATATTTAAAATCATAGGCAAGTAACAACTTCAGTACAAAATCTGACACGCTCGGCCGCCATACAAATGAATGAACTTGTTTCTTCTATCCAAATCTAATTCTGTGATTAGCCCCTACCTAAGTAGACCGAGGTAAAAAAACAAATAATTTATTGTTGAATAAATGTATCCAAGATTTGTCCAATGTCCTATATAAGGAAACAACGAACTACATACTGCCAAACATGTTAAACTAGTATACATGTGTATTTCATAAATATGTATTAGCTTTGTGTTTTATACATATGACAAATTAATAAAAAAAAATTTCATTGGGCCTGTTTCACAATTGCTGTCAGAGAAATGTTAGCTGTCATTTTTATTTATATGTGTGATAAATGGAAGATGTTATTGTGTACAGATGTATTTATCTGGAGGTGTGAAATAGTCTCATAGATATTGAGATAAGTTTTTTTACTGCTCAGTCAAAATACTGTTACTAATGCGACATATTTACCCGCATGCGTCTGTAACGCAAGCACGCTGTTAATTGCAAATAATCAGCCAACTGTCTCCTCCAGTGATGAAATGTGATGAAAAACCGACATTACGTAACGCACCATTAAAGCCATTTCTTTGCCTACGTTCTGCTTCATTTTCCGGAGTTGACTCGAGAGATAATAAGCCACGTAACAATTGTCATAGCAACTTAACTGGTTATAGATCAATGAGGCCCTAAGTGAGAGTATAAATAGTGATCTATTGTAATAACAAATATGTGTGTCACTTGGCTCCACGCACGACAAAGCACTAATGAAATAGCTATCACAGTTTTTTGTGGGTTAAGCGGGAGTCGGACCCCCGCAAAGAGGGTTTCGTAACACGCTAGTGTAAAAAATGTTAAGAGTGCTAATTGGAACATTTGATATATTTTTACAAGCTTTTTTATCCCTTATTTACCTGCTACTTTAACTTTACTGTCTGATTTTTTTTACTTTTGGAATGTAGCCAATAAAAATAGTACGTCGTACTCTCTCTCTCTCTGGTCGGTCTCTCATGTCTGAGGATCGTGTTCAGCATCATGGTTGCATCTGGAGCGAATGATCTGTCACCATCGTTTTCTGTCGTCGTACAGTACAGATGTAATTCATAACCCTTCCAATTCCCTGTTTTTAAGGAAACGTCCGAAATCATATTACTGTCATAATGAACTTTGGTATCATACGTATTGCAGTGAAGCTAATTGAGACAGAAAGGTAATTTCACTAATTTCGGATATTCCTGTGAAAATACCATTAGATTACAAGTAGATTACTGTCTTTTCCTATAGTGACAATTATATCTGAGAGATATATATATCCGGGGATTGTAAAACTAGCCGTAAACGTCGTGGATTCAATGGTTTCCGCCAACCACGGAACTTCAAAAGTTAAACATCTCATGTGATTATATTAGTGATATTATGTATTATCCATTACTGATATTACATAACGGCTACGGTCACGATGGCCCGCGGCTGTACTTAAGGCTGTTGCTCGTAATATTGTCGTGACCCTTACCATGAGATCATGAGAAACCGCTAGGGAATATAACATGAAAGGTCCAAGGAAAAAACATGTCCAGTGCCTAAAAAAATCAGGGCAAATACACACCTCATTCTGTTAAAAGTAAGGTGGTTTTGCCTTCTGTATTTTGTATTGACTAGACATGTTCTTTCCGTGGACCCTTCACATAGTAAAGGCACGAGAGATATCCTGGGCGTACCTTGTTGCCATACTTCACTGCTCGCATAGACTCTAGTCGCTATTAGCTTACCGTAAATGAGCGAGCATGATCCCGAGGAGTCGATGACGGATAAATTAATAAATTTGAGGCAAGCATCACCTCCGTACCACTAACATAACCTAAATTAATTAGCAACCAAGGGGCATCTTGTTGGAAATGTTAGTATATTTTCTTACCGTTATCTTATTGTACATTGTACGGTGGCCGTATCGCAGGCACGTGACGTAGTATGTACCTACCTAATCGCGATCGACTGCGAAAACTCGTTCTCGATGCATCTGTCTTACTCTAGCCTTTACAAGTGAGTTGCACCTGTTGTGAATGCGCTTCGAGTACCTACATTTGTTAGCAAATCTGCTGCGAACTTCGAAATCTGCAAATTTCGAGGGTTTTTCTCTCTCTCACTCTAATGACGCCTTCGTTGGAGGGACAGAAAAAAATCCTCGATATTATCGAATTTCGAAGTTCGCGGTAGTAGGCCTATTCAAGCACAGTAACTTCTAACTCAAGGAAGTGATTTGTTGGTGCAAGCGAGATGCAGTTGTTAGAGATTACGCGACTGAGCTTGTGGTAAGGGTACTTGTAAACAATTACTTACAGCAAAGTGATTTAGCTGATTAGCCATTATCATCAAATCAAGTCATGACAACATAAAGATCCCTTAACGTTTGATCAGATCAATAATTAGACGACAATTCAGTTTATCTCTTTGACATTATTGAAAGTAGGTACATCGTACACAAGTTGCTACACTATTTCACGTATCAGTATAAAATTAAATATTATATTATTTGTTAGCTGCATATCATTGGTAACATTCTTGAATGTTACCTACTTATAAAACAACAAATTACGAATATAGGTACCTACGTACTTAATTATGTTGAGTAATCTATCGCTATCTATGGAGGCATTTAAATAGTTGGAACAATACGAGTAAAATCTACTTCGTATTCATAGGAAATAACTTTACCTACAGTTATGTTAAGTAGGTTACTACATTTTTATCAATAAGTTTCTCCAAATCAATGTCATATACAGTAGGTACAAAAGCTATAGTGAACTTTTTGTTATTTACAACACATTGTTAAGGTTTTGAAACATTGATTCTACTTCAGCCGGCGACTTGTACGACAAAAGAGTGTAACCTATTGTAAGCAGATAAAATTTTAAAATCACTTACATAACGCCAACTTAATTAAAAGGAACGTACTATAAATCATCGTACAGTTATCGATCTCACGAAGTATTCCTCGAATTACAAGATTTTTATCATGTAAGCAATTACACCGAATACTGTAATATTCGATTACATAAAAACAAGGGTCTGCATAATTTCCTCTGGCATGGCTGCGATAAATTTCAGCTCCAGCCAGACGCCACTGGGTGCTATTGAATGTAACAAGAATTCCAGTTCCTTTAATTTATTGGCATTAATAAATTCTCCAGTATTATGATACCTTGCTTCAGCCGCTACAACAGTGTGCATAGCATGAGCTGCCCCGGTGCATGTAATGCAGACTTCCTTTCTGTCCATCCCGCTCATACTCGTGTAATGGTGCGAGTGAGAGCGATAGAAAGTATGTCCGCGTTAAACTCACGGCGGCGGCTCATGGCACAGAGAGGTTTTATTCCACAAGATATATAATGTTTATACATCGTTAAACATATATAAACATTATATACCTACATGTTTAATACATAGCTACTCGACATACTTACTATTTACTTGGTCTGATTCATACTAGACTGCATGGCTGCTAGTTACGACTACATTCTTATTTTGTCAAAATTTGGTAAAAGATAAAGGAATGATTATCTCTGAAATCATTTTCCAATGCGGTAGAAAGGTACAAAGAGCTGGAAGTTTGTTTTTTTTCTTCTATAATAAAATAATGTAATCTTAGTAACTTTTTGTATACAGACCTTAGCTCGAAGTTGCTATAAATATTATAGCAATCTTAGAACCAGAGTCTTAGCTTAGGTAGGTACCTATACGTATTCCTTGTAACTTGTAAGCGTGTTTTCCTTTCATACATCTTTCTCGCCAGTTACTGAAATCTATGGTTAAAGCCTGTCGGTTTATTAGGGCCCACGTTGTATAAGGTAAAGTCGGTAGACTTCCGATAGTGAATGTTGAACCGAGGGCCGGTTCTTTTGTTTGTTTCCAATCTCGATTTCGTCTCGTTACTTATTAAAAAGTGAAAGTGATCCCTTTGACCGAAGCAAGATTTATGTCGTTCGTTAGCTGACTTGAGTTATCAATATCATTCATTTGAGAGATAGGTCGAGTATGACGTCAGAGATGGAGTTATCTGGCATACCTGCCTAATTTGTAATGGCGCAATTCCTTGTACGGTCAGCATTAAAACAATGCTGACGATTTTGTTTCTTATGCTACGGAGATAAGAGCTGAAATGTCTGTTATTAATAGACATGACTGGATCATGTTACGACATGGGAATTAATCAATCTCGTGGAGAAATAGTGCTGCGGTCAGTGCATTATTGTCTTACTGTGAGTTCGTTATGCGTAATTAGATACATTACGTTACGAACTATCCTGATTTAAATACCACATAGGTAGAATGTTGATCTCGAAATACAGCTAGCATCTCGAAATAATTAAATCATCATTATACTTCTAAATTATAAGTGAAAGAAGCAATGTTCATGTAAAATAGTTTTTTTTTTATCTGACGAAAGTAGACAACTGGGCTCTCAGCCCACCTGATGGAAAGCAGGAACTGAGGCCCATGGACATAGCGATCAAAAAATCGCCTATGCACTGAGTACCCTGAGGACTTCGATACATTGCCTTTATCTATGCCAGTAATTACTCCGGCTATCTTACCCCCAAACCGAAACACTGCTAAAAGTGCAAACACTGCTATTTAGCGTGTTTAATGTATTATTTAATACCAATAGGTATACGTATTTCATGTTCTACATTTTAATAATGATGTAACTATAATCTGAATATATAATATTCATTACGGTACCATAAATATGTTAAATTAAACAGGTGCTATTTAACGTAACTCATTGATTTGTCAAGGTTATATCAATAAGTAATTCGATTTGTCTTTCAATATAGTCATTAGATTGACACTGATATTCTGATCCGCATCATTACTCATTAGTTAATAAGTAATAATCATTATCTAACTACCTACCTACTTATTGCATTAGAATTTTTTTTCACCGGTAAACGGCTTTTTGGAATACAACAAAAAGTCCGTATACGAATGTTTGTAGAATAAAGATGGGGGTACGATTTGCATTAGTATACCATTTGTATATTATCCACATAAGGGCAGAGACAATTTCATTATATGTATGTACAGACTGATAACCTCCGTACACGATCGCGATTTTCACTGTCGTAGATCTATCAATCTATCTTTGATTTCGTTGAGACCGACTACATCCCATCACGATCTTCTAAGTTCGAACGACTAAAGTGTCACAACTATGATTAGGTAATCATTTTTGTTGACATCATTTATTATATACTCGTCTTTGATTCAAGTGTCATATCCTATTAGCATAATATGATATTGATGATTTAGGTAAATGAAATAACTAGCTAATAGGTAATTTTACTTATAGCAAAATTACGGAAAATGAATTAATGATCTAATTAATAATTTCTTAATTCAGGGTTCAGAGATAGCTTTAAATAAATGAAATTATTCGACATAAAGATGAGATAACATCAGCAGTGTTGGCGCCCGGATTAACGCCTTTAACCCTGATAAAGTTATGTTAGGAACAGTTATGTTATGAGCTACCAAGGTTCCATCAACGCTTCACTCATCAGCATCACTCATAATAGGTCCCTGTACCTACGGCGATACGTGTTGCCTGTCTCTTGCATTTGAAAATTTATACAAGAGTGTGACAAGGAGGCAACCAGTCGATTGTGGTTCGCGTTAAGCCCTCTGTACTGTTATGCATGCGCCCGCGGCACGGCACATTAGCTAAAACATTCGCCAATTATACGAGATGGACAGGATAACGGCGGCTACCGCTATTCCCTTTCACAACCTCTTATTTCACTTTAAATTCCATTCGAAACAATAAACTTTAAACTTCACCATTAAGGTCCCTTTTCAAGCATCGTTAAAGTTGAGAACTAAATCAGTTGGTATCTAGAAAGCCATCAACTAATGGCCCTAACGGACGCGGTCGTGACGCGTCATTTCATTGAGAGGTTAATTCGGTTATTAAAACATTATTAGCTTTAGTTCCCTTAGGTTAAGTGGCGATCCGATTACGTCATAATCATAAAGCTGTGACTACACAACATAGGTAGCGATGAGATCGGAAGTTATGCAAGGTTTATTTACCATGTTATTTCCAACCAAGTAATAAACCACAAACCTTTAGCACCCACGCCAAAGAACATCGTTATTTTATCGCTAAATTCGGACCGGTTTTGATTTCTTTTAGAACATGACCCAAAAGTAGCCATCGCCTAATTATATTCTAGTTACTAACCCAAAATGTCATGTCATCTATTATAGCATCTTCGGTCATTGCCCTGAATCATGTTTTAAACCCATCATAAGTCCAAGTTTATTGACTACATGAAAGTTAATGCTACCCTGACCCACCCAATTGTGTCTGACGGCCGGATGACTAGACGTGCACGACGCATGCATAATAACATCAGTCCGACAAAACACCTACATAAACTTATGAATTATCTGAATACCAACCTTGTTTCATCTTCAACCTGTTTCACCCACGGTTGGAATCGACAAGTGTCACATTATTATTTCGCGCTGTGAGAATATTTTTTTGACCTGACTTAGACTGTATGCTTCAGAGAGCGCTAGAGCAGTCAAAAGTTTGGTTACTTGGGGAAATTCAGGACCTTTCCAGACAACAAGGCTGCAATCCGAATTAATAAAAGCAAGCTGAACTTTGAAGTAGGAATTCTAGATTAATATTCCTTATCCTCCATCATCATTTCGATAGGCTTATGTAGGTATTTTTGAAAAGGAGTCAATTTTAATATTCCCACCTCATTAGATGTGTTATTCTACAATTATGTACATGTAAGTTAGATGTAGGTAATTAGTGTTAAGTCTGTGTTGCTATACCCTCACAGGGTTCATGTTGGAACTATTCCTAGCTTATAAGATCAAATTATGTACACATGAAATGCAATAAACTCATTTGATTTGATTTGATTTGATTTAGATTTAATCACTAGTTCATTATTATCAATTATTTATGCTGATACTCATATTTTAATTTCATTTTTAGAGGCGGGACTTAATCGTGTAAACTTACATTTAATATTATCCTGACGTTTTGGGCATGACGTTACACCCGTATTTGCAGGTACACTCAATTTCAAAATCAAATGCTGAAACCACTTTCTATCTTTCTGAAATACTCACTAAATTCAGAATGGTTTTCTGCAATTACACGTAGTTTATTAGTATTCATCTACTTATATATATCTAGAAACACATTAAAATCTATCACTCCTTGTACCTACATACTTCTACACGAGTTGATGCTGTGGGAAGGACGACTTGCAGGCTTCCACTTTTTCTAGGCTATTACTAACCCAGCTTATCAAGATCTAAACACTGGGAGACTGTCAATGATCTTATCGTTTTAAGTGTGTCTTAGTCTACCACATTATTAATGTTATGGTGAACAAGTAATGCGATCTTAAATTTCTTCATTGCAGCGCTCCTTATTTGCTAAACCATGATCAATTACGTAAAGCCACCACTGCAACAGTTTCATAATCTAAAATGTGATTTTACTAAGAAAGAAAAAATGTTTTGTTTGCTAAGATTTCATGTTGTAGATGTAGAATGTAGATGCGTATCAAGTTGCGTCGATGGGTTTACAATTCGATTTCATCTTTTAATCTACTTATGCCCGAATTATTATAGTTCAGTCATAATTGTGTTTATCTCAATTTAGTTACAATTCTTGCGTTACATAATGTAATGAATTAAATTAAGGAACCGTCATTCAGGTTCAGGGTGATCACATATTTTATTTATAGTCAAATTATTATCGATGATGCATTGCCCATAATATTAACATTAGAATCCTATAAGCCTTGCTTATAGTCATTTATTTTCCACTAGGTACCATAATACTCATCACAAATTTAAATTAAGCAGCACCGTGGCTAGTCGCATTCCGATGTTCAAACACAATAGATATTTAGAAATAATAATATCGTCAGCTAGATACCTACTTATTCGCCTGGTGTGTATTCATGAGCTAATTAAGCTATACAAAGTTATTCTATCGTCATAACTATCGGTCAACGACGATATCCCCTTCTAAAGTGGCGTGCTACAGCGCGTACGCTCGTGACTGAACTCCTGAAATGGGCATATCGATGTCAGTTTGTGTGGCCGCGAGCGTGCCCGTCCTGTCCATCGTAGTATATAACCTTATTGCTATCAAAATAGGGCACAGTTTCTCTAGTCTCTTGACCTTGACGGTGATGTGTACGAGTGTAAACAATCGATGGTTGCGCATGGCTAATGCGCGCGCACCACACGGCATAGCGATGAGGGATGTTATTGCTGTACTCTACGCTTACCGGCTAGAAAGCTATCAAAATTAGTTCCTGTGGTTAGTTTATAACATCGTTATATTATATGTGTACAACGTCGAAAGTTATTAAATTTTATTGACAGTCTGTTTTTTTTCTTTCAAGAATATCCACATAAATGTTTTCAGGATATAAAACTGCAGCAGTGTAGCAAACCCTGCAGAACAAACTTTTTGTTTATGTTAAAAGTTATACATTTTATTGTAACGTGTTGTTTTTCTAAAAAGGTATACCCTGTTATAAATTATGTTGCCACAAAGGATTGCAAATATCTACTGAGTGCCGCTGTGTTGTGTTGTAATGTTGTGTTTTCCCCATAATCTAAGAGGGCTTATGTTTTCAAAAGGTTATGCCATCATTGTTTTAAAAGGAGCCCCACCAATTGTTACCGAATGATGCTAATAATTAAGATTAGAATTCCACTCTAAACTAAAATACAGGTAATATTTTTTCATACATAAGTTATCTCGGTACTTCACCGACAAAGAAAAAGGTGGCGAAAAGATTATCATGCTCGTTAAAATAAGGGTGAATTACAGTGAAACAAGAGCGGGTCGAGAACTGAAACAACGGTACCTTTGCATAAACAATAGCAAACAATAGAGATCAACAATCTTCGAAAGCAATAGGTATCGCGATGGCACGCCCCGCCCATTGTGCACCTATCAAGAAACTCGTCCTCTCAAGAAAGTAGCACTAGCACCATGGCATTGATTAAAATCTTGTGCTTAATATCAGAAATCAATCTTCATTTAAACAAACAAAAGGATCCCTGGAAACATACATCATAACGAGGTTAATGGAACACGGAATATCCTCAGACGAATGCGCTATTATTAATGACTATCATTAGATTAAATATCATGACGAGGCTAATATTACTTAGGATTGTCTGCAATATTTGTGTCTGAAGTATGCTCTTAATCAATATTATGCGCCCGATATAACAAAAGATTATTCCCGTAGTACAGTCAACACCGAAAGTATCTACGCATATGGTGGTGTTAAAAGTCCTTATTCCCTTACAGTACCTACAGGCTTGTGACCTTTTTATGTGCTTAGATATTTTTGATGCTGACCATACAGGGCATCGCGTGCGGTGGCCGCCAGCGCGCCAGTCACGCACATGTCTTCTGCGTTGGAACCATTCATGCAACAGTCATGGAATAGAAAATTGGATAATATCGTAACTATCTCGATACTTTGGAGCATCATTTCAAAACATACCTAAGCGACCTATTACTGAACTTATCACACCTGTTATTAGACTGTACCTTTAGTTACCTACCCGCTACTAGACATGGAAATTAGAAACTCGTGAAACTTCTGGTGCTAAAGTTTCTTAACGATCGTGACGGCGGCGGTGTTTCACAGGCGGTATTCCATTATGTTTTACAACTATTTAGCTGTTTTGAAACTTTAATACTAAGTGCCACTTGCTAAATTCTTGCTTTCGAAGGGACTCAACGGCTCAGGGATTGTTAAAGAAATGAAATCTTTATAAATCAGTTCGATTATACAGTCGCCGTCGATTTTGGTGCCTAAATACATTTATACGACTTTACTGCAAAGTCTTGTAAATACAGGGTGTTTGTTATGTCGTTAGCCAAATTGGGATATGTCATTCGCGATCACCAGTACACAACATATTTGAAAAAAAAAGTGACACTTTTTTTTAGATTTTTTTCCCGTTTTTTATCCGGCAAAAACATAATTTGTGGTCACTAGGCAAGTTTGTTTCAATCCGTGCGATTCGATGGCAGACAAAAGGGTAGCAGGTTTGAGTAGTCAAGTCTTAGCCAATCAGGAGTTCATCACAAGCACCGATCAGCCGACGTCACTCACCCCACCATCGGCACTAAACAATGAATAAAATGTCCTAACTACATGCACACACGATTGTTATTTGATTAAAACTTCCCAAGCGCATACCTACCTGTTCCTGCTCGTCGTCATCAACAATTCAATTTGCTTAGAGAGTGCATTAGAATCGATATCTGAGGTAAACCAGTACGCGTTTGTATGACGGAACATTTAAGTTACTCCGTTCTTGAGGTCAAATTATGCTGGCTCGGCTGATCGCAAGATGCCATGTGCCATTTGTACAGCACTCTGTAAACAAAGGAGGAGTGCGCTTGCGTGAACGCGCTCGAGTCAAACTACCCTCAGATCGGCGCGCAACTCAAAATACCCTCATTATTAGTACTGTATGCGATAGACTGATAATGCTGTCTCGTGGGATTTACCTGCAAGTTAAGCTCCACCTCCATTCCCCACCACGCGTAGGAAACTTGTTACGTACGTTATAACGCATTGAATTAGTTACCTTATGCGGGTTAATTAAAGTTGCAAACTCAAACACCCTTTCCAATCTGATTTGGCAGTTATGAGATAGTGGGGCAGTACGCAAAGTAAGCAAGTGATCATAGTGACCAAACATTCGTTAGATAATGGGATTTTAAAAAAAATCTATAACCAAAAGGATAATGAAAAATGGATTATTTTTGTTTTACCAAATATTTTTTTACGCCTTTACCGAACACATATTGCAATATGGCTAATGATATAAAAAACACCCTGTATAGTTTGGCACCTAAACCGTAATGATATATTTTTTTAACTCGACTTAACAGTACCAGCACATATTATTTTAACCTAATGTAACACATTTTTGAGTAGAGAAAAACAAAGTTTTTAAAGTGCTGACTGATGTGATGTGTTCTCACGAAGAACGAAAGGATCATCCGCGTTTAAATTTAAAAATATACCTATTTCATAAATATATTGTTCGCAAACGTAATAACACAATTATAATTGTTAGTCACATAATAGTATGTTACTCGTAATAAATCACTGTAAAATGATAGCATTTTAGGCCTTCTCGAATAAACATTTTACAACACTATTCGCCTTGATACATTAATATTTTCTCCTACAGCGTATCACGTCGCAGGCTACACGTGCCACGCGAAGCGGGTTGCATTACCGTGACCTGAAAAGTAAAAATCATACGACAAATTGGTCAGCAATTTAGTTGACCATCCATGTTTCTATAACATTACGTCGAAGCATCGGAATACTACTACTGCAAATTTGCATTAAAAATCAATTGTCAATTCAGCACGTACCGAGTTTGCTTGACGAGTTTGGATATGACACATGTTCGGTACAGTGAATAATGATCGTGAAGAGAATTTGAAGTAGTCGAGAACGCAAAAAAACATCTGCGGCGAATTTGCGAGGCTTAACTGTAACACTTTTAAGGTTGACCGATCATCATATCTTAACTGTACCTTCGTAAGTCATAACAAAAGTTAGGTAGCTGTACAATCTGTACATCCCTTCTAAGTAACGAATTCCAGGTGTTAATCAATTCGACCTACGTTTTAAGTTTATGGGGGTTTATTAACAGAACCGGGATGGAACAGACGCAAAACATTTAAAGGCCAATAAAATTTTAACTGTAATCGTTTCGTAATTGCAGTCGGGGGAGAAGAGAAAAACGTTTGGTCCATGGTGTTTCCCGCTCCCGAATAATCGAATTAACGTGGGCAGACGGCCACTGATACAATTTAACTGCTTAAATTCAATAAGACACAGTCGGGTCAATGAATTCGGGTTATTCTTTTATAGAAACAGCCATATTTCATTCTCTCTAATTATTATTGAGGTCAACACCTACCAGGGTTAGAATCAAGTTTTTAATTTACTTATAATAGCGTTTATCAATGTCAAAATGGACAACGTTGACAGAAATACGATAGCGAAACTAAAGATAAAAAGTCATATCAGGTTAATTAATTTACTAAAAAGATTTTATCTGTTACCTAATAAGACGTTATTCAATCTAAGCAGTAAGTTGCCAAGTAAGCATAGTATAGGTGAGTAAGTTTTCGAAGTATGTTGCAACTCGACGTCGTTTCGACACCGCGGTATTAGTATTGGCCAGTTCAAATCATAATGATCACCCGTGTTATGCAAATTAACGCGGTTGTTTAAATTTGCTAAGCATACCTTATTGGGCTTCCTGGTGATTAAATTTATAACAAAATAAATAACTTTTGGATTTACTACATTTCATTTAATCTGCCTTATTGTTACTATTCTTATCAAGTCACCGTCATTTTTACAATTTCCGTTACATGACTTTACTTAGGTGTAGGTATGTGTAACTTGACTTGATGTATTTATCCTAGTCTGAAGTTAACATACAAACGTGACATTTGATTATATCCTAAAACGAGCAAAACCGGGTTTTATAGCTAGTATTCTAAAATTCAAACACAGAAATGTTTCATTTCATTACAAATGTGAAATTATTTAATATTAGTTCTGTTCATTTTTTTTTTGTTTTTTTTTTTAGGTTTAATTTTACTTAAGTTGTTATATATTTTTTGAGTCATTGTCAGTCCGACAAACAAAAGTTGTCCACTCGGTGGTCAAATAAAAAGCTTTTATAAATCTAAGTATAGATAGACCGGGGAACCTAGTTGTACCGTCAATTGTTTTATCTCAAAATTAGTACAGGAATTCCTTAGCTTTAGGTATGTCCACCGAAAAGACGATAACCTAAATCTGAGAATGACCCTTTATTCATTTCTATTCAAATTATTTTTAAGATTTCGTTTTTAAAGTTTTTTTTTTCGTAAAATTGCTATTCCTAAAACAATTGAAAACTTTGACACATTATACCTATCGCGAACTGTTTCTTTAAATATTTCGGGCTAAAAACATCCGTAATGTGTCACATTTATGACAGATATCATTCAGAGAAGTTGGTAACTAAACCCTCTTGACTAAAGTTCCTAGCTAAGCAAGTTAATTTCGAAGCTTCAGTGAAAAAATTAAAAGATTTTATTACAACGAATGTAACAACCGATTTATATGTTTCGGCAATGATTTTAGAGCGTGTAATTTCATTTAAAAATATAACAAGTGACCCGTAAATTTGGCCTAGGTTGTTAGCCAACGCAGTGTAGTAATCTAGAGGAGCAAATCTAGCCGGTTCTGGCGTGAGGTCTCATGTTATGAACACTATCTGTGATTGACCGCTTGATACGTGTGACATACTCTACTTCGTGCTGCAGCTATGTTCCATACAAATATAATATAATATAATATCAGTTAGTCTTTCGCTGATTGCCGAGCCCTAACCAGTCTGCAACTCTACACCCGCTCCAATGAACTCACGAATAATTATATTATATTCTTCTCTCATTTGTTAGTGCACTGATATGTTACACAAATGATTTATATACCTTTTGTCATTCGCGAAGAACGATGACCTACTATTACCTACCCACAGATTGTTTCATATTGTTTTCAACTGGCTTCTAGACGAGTTTTTGTTTGACTGGTTTATTTTCGTAGGATGACCATTTGTTTGATATTTGTGAAAGATATCTGCTACCGCAATATTTTGTGCTGTCACCCATAAATAATTGAGTCATTGTTGGTAGGTAAAGAAGGTATACGCTTACTCTTTGCTTTTACTTTTATAATATTCCAGTATTTTCATGATATACCTACCTATACATATAATTATGTACATCAAATAGCAATACCAATCGTCAGTAGAATCTAAACAAATGTAAACAAGTCTAAAAACTTGCATTATCCCATAATCACGCATTTTTAGAACACAATCTTGGTTTTATTACGAACTTGAAATCTTAAACCTTGAGCTCACATACATTTCTAGTTAAAATTATTGATATTTATTAGTGTTAACGATATTAAAAATATAATATCTGCGAACGTGTTTCACGATATATGTCAAAGATGTCAAATGCTGCAAGTCAGCCACATTTGTCTACTTTTTATTAGATTCAGCTGACGATTGATATTATTTATTGTTTCATCGACGTTCACTAATCGCATCTCGTGTCGTTTTCGTCTACATTGGTCGTAACACGTGAAAGAGTCTTCATTAATGTATACAGTTGTCATGGCGCTCATTTGATGCGTCTACAATGCAACCTGAGCCGGTTTTTGGGCTAAATTTAGATTCGAGGAGATAATTATATTTATTTTAGTGATACTCCGCTTAAATGCAATTTTATTTACGTCCAGACCCATTTAATAAGAGGCTCCGTTCCTTATATTTTTTAAGTTTAATTATTTGCGATACACAAAGGCGAGTCATTATTATTTTAATGTTAAGGTCGCTTATTGTAAATCCTGGTTCCCTCCCTATAGATATGTAACAACTGCATTTTAACAATATTGGCAGACGAGTTTCAAATATGAAGGACACTGTAACCAGTCAGACGGTAAAAAATACTTCCAATTATGGAATACCTAGATACAAAATTAGCCGACGCAGGAGGCCTATGCAGCCGGCTAGATGCGTCACGTGGTCGGCGCGGGCGCACGGCGCAGCGCACACGCAGCGCCCGGTGCAGTCTGTACGGAACCGTGCGGTCGGTCGCACGCTCGTGACGGTGTAAACGTAAACAAGGGTCATCGTGACCCGCCCTAGTGATGTTCTCGTGCTAGTGACGTTCCTACTGCTCCTTCATACGCTTTGGACTTAATGATGCATGTAAGTGTCTCTGTGATTTATTGTTTTTCTAGAACCGTACCTTACCTAATTATTGATTGTTTCAGTTAATAATTAAAATAATATTATATTTAATGTATCATTGGCGAACAATTACTACAATTAGAACTTAATCAATGCTTTGAAGACAAGGTCGCGTACAATTGATTTCATTCACTTTTAAGTAGTACTTTTCGATTCAATAATGTCGACACTGCTTTGCATCCTGCCATTGCAATTATTTCATGTCAATACAAAGTTGATGAGGTCAACTTAATGTCTGTTTTTGTAATTTTATTACTTCCTTTATGAGCCATTAAAATATCCTAGTTGATTAAAAAACCCTATTATAACATGTCATGTCCAAGGTGTAAGAGTACGAGTTGATAACATGTCGCATAATTTTACAATAAATTGGAGGGTATTGAGGTACGGCGACCAGTTGAAACTCCGGTAATTTGTAATAAATGTACTAATTTGAATAAATAATGTGTAGATAATGTCAATGTACCTAATGTACTCCTAGTATTGGTATATTATATAAATGTTGTTTTTAACTATACTCCAGGACAACCTTCGGCACAGGAAAATCTGTTTGAAATTAGCACCTGACCCGAAATTTAAAGCTTTCGGGTTTTTAACATAGTATTTTTATTTTGAATTAAGTATTGTTATTTAAATTCCTTTATTGAAAAATCCGCTGTCCATTGTTCATGTTTTTTTATAAGGTATCGCTTTTTACAATTACCTCTCATTTCATTCATGTTTCCAACAGCAATTCACACAAACTTTGAAGTTGTGATAATCTCCTGACTTTCATTTTAAACACTTTAAAAAGACAAACAATCTTTACCTGGACCTCATAAAAATACTACGTAATTTCTTAATGAATAGGTAGGCCTACGTCGAGCCGAGGCAAATTGGCCTGCCGCGAGTATACTACGGCTCGTTTGAGCCTTACCGCATCTTACATAAGTTATTAGGCAGACCCCGATTCCGAGGCTGGCGAGTCGTGCATTAGCGGCTCACATCATCAAACTTCTTTTACAAATCATGGCCTAACCCTTGCAATTTCCTTTTGAATACTACTGGCTAGTAGATGTTATTGATAAATCTTGTCACGTTTCTTTGAATCTGACTATAGAACTTTGTTTCTATGTGGTAAGTAACCGTAAAAAAGGGGTACGGATATTATTGTGACTGCCCGTTGAAAGCCCTATTGAATTATTGACGCATTCATAAAAGTCCATGCTCCGACCCAGTCGGTTGTGAGCGGAGGTCTGACAGCGATCAACTGCACTGACTCCAATTTGAAGCCTAAATACCATACAATGAAAATATATTTGCGGTTGGCCTTAAATACCCCAAGATTATGTGGGTACCAACGAATTTATCCATACAAAAGTAGGACGGAATTTTGTGCACGAAATGAGTAAGCCGCTCAATGCTTATTAAGGGCCCGCCCAACTAATATCTATCAATCAGTACCTAGAGGGCATGAATTATTCATTGTTGTTATGCTTCTCATTAGAACTTCTAATTTGGAATCGAAAGCGTATCTAATCCTGGCCCTATAAACGTCGAAGGAAGTTATGTTAATGTAATACTTAAGGCGACCAGACAGTAATTTATAAAGTAAAAAATACTCAAATCTGGTACTTAATGCGCTTCTTCTGTCGAGTTTGTTTATTTCCAACTAATAAAGGACTATTAATACTCAGATTTATTTGCAGACGCATGAGTGAGTTTATCTTTTAAATTCCACACAATATATGACGGTCATTTGTTTGAAACTAAAGACATAAACGTATCTGCGTCTTGGAACGACACTGACATAAAAAATGGACCGACACTGACATTATGGCGTACGCCTCAAAATTAACGTTTCAAAACACGTGTTAATTTATTTAATCGCTTCTTTTGAAAAGATGGAACTGTAATGAAACACGAAGCGGTTGTAAAGATGCCTCTCCAGAACATGTCATTAGCAAGTATGGACAAAAAGCGAGCAACGCGCCCGCGCAGCATTGCCATCGGCTGCGCACGCTCCAATTATTGAAGAAACGATAATTAACTTCGATACAGCATGTGTCATCTTAAAGGACGACTGGATCTCCTTAATATGGCGATGGCATCAGGACTCCATCTGTCACAGTAGCACACCATTCCTACCATTATTGTGCTCCAAGGTTATTTTGTATAAAAAATGCTGCCCAACCCAACTCGATTGCAAACCTATCGAAAACTTGTCCTATTAAAATTCAACGACCGTATTAGGCATTAAATTCAAAATATCATACGCCATTGTAGAAATAATGAGCGTCGGTATACTTAGGTACACGTATGTATAAAAGCGCGTTGCATCATGCATGGTAATAAGAAGACATTACAAAATTACCCACCATTGTTCTGTGTTCGCGGAACAGTGTTTCTTGGCGCGCCTGAGCCGATCGAGGGTCTAATAGGACTCGGATCATTGTGCATCTTCGCCGGTTCCCACCACACCACGCAAAATCTCAGAACATCGCGTAGGAAGTGTTTAGCACTCTGCGAAATTCTATGAAACAATGTTCGACGTACTGGAGCTAGTCACTAATATGATTTTGCTTAAGACCCATAGTCACGTAATTGTGAACACGACAGACGTTGCCTTATGTCTAATGTCTTACGTGATGACTGACAAAATGAGCGTGAAAAAGATGAAATGTTAACATTACGGTACTATAGTTCCCACGAAACTAAACGTTCTATTGAAAATAATAAATTATTGGCAAACCGGAGATTCGTATGACATGAAATGGTAGCAGTTCATGTCAGAATAGTAGGTTGAGTGACCTCCTGACGTAAGCGCACGTAATGGTGTAGTCATTACTGGACGTCCTGCGGTGACAAAACGATTCTTCCTTCCAAATTGCTTTGTAATGAGCAAAGGACATCAGAATGTCAGGCGAAACACAAAAAAAGTCTACACTGATGACAAAGCCCAAAACGTGAGGGATTCATGACAATCTACTTGTTGAGTAAAGCATTTATACGTTGGTGTATTATTTAGAATTCAGGAATTGGCATAACCAAGGATTTAGTAGTTTGTTAATGGGGTTTTTTCCGAGACAAAAAAGCCGCTAGTTTTCACACTTGTTTCATTGTTATGGTCCTGGTCAGGACTAGGGCTCGTGGTCGTGACCGTGTTTCGTGTAACCGTAGCCGGATCCCCGTTGCCGTGTTACACGGCCACGGTTTTAAGGCCCGTTTCCTGCGTGTTACACGGATACGTATCTATAAAGTTACGTATACACGTGTACACGGGGATACGTATCTTAATTACACGCAGATCCGTTCCGCCCGCGTTGTTGAGAGACGATTCGATGCGTTGTCTTTAAGGACTGAGGAAAACGGATAAGAATGTTCCGTGATATTTGTGAATCTAATTTACTGGCCTAATTGCCTTTCTAACGTAAAGTGCGATAACTTAGTTGTACTTAATTTCAGTATGATAACGTGTATACGTACTGAGATTAAATTTTACATATTAATATTTTACTTTTTAAGGTAAGGAGGGCAGAATTATAAAATGGGTCATTCTCAGAATTAGGCGTTCTCAGTCTCAACTCCGTCTTGATTTTGTACAATATGTTTACTGCTATATTATCTATAAAATACGAATCATTGAGTTATTTAGATCATATGTATACTTTTGTCCCTCATATATATCTATTAGTTCACGTTTTATAAGCCATTGTTTTTTTCACTAAGACGGAGTTGAGAATGTTGCGACGGAGTTGATATATTTTATACGGAGTTTAGAAATATGATATGGAGTTGATGGATAAAGTGCTCTTAAACCTGAATGATAATTTATGTATTTTAATACTAGCGATCTGCCTCGGCTTCGCACGGGTACTATACCTACATATAAACCTTCAAATCTCATCAAAATCCGTAGCGTAGTTTTAAAGATCTAAGCGTACAATGAGACATAGGGGCAGAAAAGTGACTTTTTTTATTAATTTGTATACGAATTTTAAAAGGCGTTGACGAAAACAAACATTAAAAATCACTTTGTGAATAACATGTTACACGTAATAATACTTATTTTACGCTGGCGCTCTTTTTATTTTGACATAGCGTAATTTTCAGGATTTTGCTTTATTTTAGCTCTACGCCTACGTTGAGCTTCTTTCATATGTGACCGTCCATGGCTATAGGTCCCTTATGGCAGGTATTGAGTTAAGCACAGATCCTAAATCTACATTAAATAAGCTATCTAATACAAAAAAAAAACACGTGTCTAAGTCTCATACTTAAAAAATAAAAAAACATTAAATTGACACATGCTAAAAATGCACTTTTGAGAAATCGTCAAATGAAGTTTGAACATAGTTTTAAGTGTGTTCCCATTGGAAGTTACATGGGTTATGATTGATTTCCTATCTTAAGGGGTTCTTCCTTGGAACTCAGTTATGGTTTTTTTAATGTGACGTTCAAATCATGAAAAAAACCCTTTGAAAAGAGCAACACGCTCATATGAACGGAATAATTAAAAAATAAATTTTTCAGTTTTCCTTTTTATATAATATTGTAATTTGAACCATTGTATACAGTAGAACATATTTGACCTTACATTTTAGGATAGAAATAAAAGTCACATAGTCAACGAAATATCTTTATTTTAATTAAATGTGATAATTACTATCACTTAAATCTTTCCTAGAACAATAACAAATTTGGTATAGTATGTTCTAAATTTATTTTAATCAGTCCACAAGAGTATCACAAAAGTATTAATATTATTCTACAGGTCACACTTTTTTGTTTATAGACGATTAAAGTTACGTAAAAATCACAATTTCACTCCCATACATTTGGGAAAAGGGCCCTTATGGCCAATCACAGACAAAACATGTTGATTATTATAATAAGGCACCATATTAACTTATTTTTTTTGCTAATCTTGTACCAAAACTGCAATCCGAACAAAAAATGTTATTATAAATTTTCTAAAAATATTGATCAGTAATGAGTAATTTTCACTTAAAGTCAACGTTAATTAATTCACATAAATTACCTGCCTAGTGATCCCGAAAGATAACACAATATGTATTGTTCACAGTTAGTTATTACTAAAAAAATATTCATAAATCACGTGAGGACATTTTAGGTGATTTTTGGTCAAAAATCAAGGTCAAATATGAAAACTGCGAAAAATTAAACCCCCCCGTTCCGCCCCTTCACCACGTGAAGAGTTCGACATGCAAATTGTCGCGAGTAAGTAGGAAAGAGATGGTAATAGTGGCGGTGTAACGCAAAGGAATAACGCCATCGAGAGACGTTTTGAAGTCAGATGTAGTAGGTACCTACCTACACGTAAATTAAAATTTAAAACGACCGTAGATACTGAGGTACCTAAAGCACTTTTTGTGATTATACCTATGTACAGATATATTTTAGCTTAAACTTGTTTATAATATCAGATATGAGTACCATGGATTTCACGAAAGCTGCCGTGACTGATTAGTGCGTATCATCAGGGCAGCCGTATACTTGTTTACAACCGCCATAGTATAAAAAAGCAAAAATTGCAAACAAATACTTGTAAACAAATTTAATGATTTTATATATATATGTTGAGCTTTGATGTCATTTTTGTATGCTATTCCCACAAGGGACCTTTTCTACTAAACTTTGAACTCAAATTTTGTAAAGAAAGAATTAACGTACACAGCTGACACCAAGGTACACATATACTCCTGTTTGTATATTTTACTATTTTATATAAAAAGAAAAAATGATAATTTTGAATGGTTTTACAAAATCGCCAATATCTCCGTAACTAGAAACTGCCATAAGGTACCTTTTCTTATGGACGGTCACATATACTCTACCATAGGTTTGTTGATTTTCAGCATTGTAAGTAAATGAAACAAAAAAATAATAATATTGAAGTAAGTTTAACGAAAAGCCCTAGCTCCAAAAATACTGTAAACGGTATTGTATGTAAAAAAAATCTATCGTTAGTGTTCAGAACGAAGAAATTGCGTCAAATTTTACATGTTTTATTTTTCTTGGTATTGTAGATCAATGTACTATGTAAACAGTACATGTCTATGTAAAATTCGCAGCAGGGACCTAATTAAAGAAAGGGAGTATAGGTAATTTAATTTTGCTTTAGCAGCACATGTGATGAAAAACAAGTTTTTTGCATGTGACTGCTCACATAGATACTAAATACACGTATTTTTTCAACTCCGTCTAAATATTTGACGGAGTTTATTTGACGGAGCCTAGGGAGAACGCTATTTTTTATTTTTATTTCATTAATTATCTTACTTAGTACAATGACATTACACGCATTTAACAGGTAATACAGTTTCATTTATTATACTTATCGGGAACTCTAATGACAGCCGAGCTAAGAGGGGTAAGATTCCTGTTATCTGCCTCCTAGCTTCTCGTTACTCGCCACCAACAGCACTCAGAATCCTGTATCCACGCATCCACGCAGTAGTAGAAAACGAATGGAGAGTTCTAAGCTTGCGTCCATGCATAGATGCATACTCCATAGAAATAACTTCCTTCATAAGAATGTAAACCCTTCACATAACAAGACAAGAGTGAATCGTTCTATGTCTAACACGGGAATGAATTGATGAACACTGCAGTAGTGAGCTTTTATACTGTCAGGTCACCAGCCACCTGTTCATAGGTTGGTATCATCTACCTGCAAACCTGCATGGACCAAGCAAAGACCACTCCAAGCAAAACATTGCTTATCGTTTTCTAGATTTAGTAACTCATATCTCCGACACGGCCATACTGACAAGACAAGCGTCCTCGCTTGTATCTGAAACAAACACGTACATCAGTAATCTTTGTCACCACTCGGTTACTCCTGACCAAATTATCTGTCTACGTAAAATCAACTCAACTCAAGGAAAATAATTTTATTCTTTGCAACTGAATTTAGGATCACTTAAAGTCAATTCATTACCACCAATTTAAATGCAAGACCAGACAAGTACCACCTGGCTTTCATAGCCACCTTTTACGTAAAACACATGACGGCAAACTTTCGGAAGCAGGTCTCTCATTCGTGGCCTATTGGTTATCACATAACCACACTACGCGCATCCCCAAGGGATCGCCGAGTCAACCCTATGACTCTACGGTCTCTACAAGACCCGACCTCCGCCAGAGCTTATCGCGCACCGCGTACCCACGGACTACTCAAAGGTAGACACCGACTTCTAACGGGCTACGGCTACGATCAAGCCTCTGGTACGGTCGACCAACCGAACTGAGAACCTCATCCTTCATACCACAACAATCTTCATCTACTTCAATTGGTACTTGCCTTTCTAGCATTTTAATTAACAACAAAATGTTATCTGTATTCAATCATCATGAACTTCAATTTGTTAGACAATTTTGATAGTGCCACCAGCTCAGTTTTAGTTACCAGTAAAATCAAAATTAAGGAACCCAAGTCACGTTTATGTCCATCGTAAACTCACATTGTGACATAGTCACTTCATCCCGTTTAACAACAATAACTTTTTTTTTGTGGCATTACCAAAATGATAAGTCAAAATGATCTCAATTAATGAATGATTCAAATGAGTCAACCTCACGACTCAAACAAAAACGTAAATTACTCAACCAGGTTACACCATAACCACCAGATTTCATTTTTGTCCATCGGATTGTTAGGATCGAATAACCTATCAGAAGTTAGAACCATCTCAGCCGCGTAAGTGCTACTCCTCGCAAAGAGTATACTGCACATAAAAAGCAGTCCACGTGCACATTTTACATGCTTCGGAACTTCTGATGCGATTATTAGATCACGCTCAATCCCTCGGACTTGCTCTCGGTCCATTGAAAGCTCACATGAGTGATGATTTGAATTCATTAAATTTAAAAATTATTTAGGTACTCGTTTAATCAACCCAGGGAATTAAAATCAACTTCATTAACATTCGAATAGACTAGTCAGTCTATGTACTTACTACTTTACTAGCCAGTAACAGACATAGTTCAACAATAGTCAAATGAAACACTTCAACAAACCAACAAATGGGTTACAGTACTCTAAAGTTGGTCTACCTCCATCCGGTAACCAAAACCACAGTTGCTTCCATCCAGCAACAACAAAATTGGTCTACCTCCATCCGGTAACCAAACCAAAAACACATCGACCGATTACACCATCAAACCAAAAGCATGCCACCCACAATCGTGGCCGCACGGAGACGGAAAAATAGATCCGATTTTACACCTACGATTACGAATGATAAAATGGTGTATGCAGTCTGAGAAAAGGTAACCAAACTGAATGTAAAATGTTTCATTCTACGATTGCAAACTAAATGACCAATTCCAATAATTATAATCCACAACTTTAATTAAACTAAAGTAGTCAAATTGAAACTATGGACAGCCCGAATAATGAGAAATGACTATCACCACCATCATCATCATGACCACTAACATGATCATCACCATAACCACCATCATGATCATCACCACGATCACCACAATGATCACCATCATGACCACCACCATGACCATCATCATGACCACCATCATGACCACCATCATGACCATCATCATGACCACCATCATGACCATCATCATCACCCTTCAGAAATTATTATAACCGATCTCAATGCGTTTAATAAAACTTGTTTATTTTAAACTTGCGTAACTGTAACATTGATGTCTAATTTAGTTTCAATTTTGCATTTCTTCCTCAATTTTTTTTTCAACTCTATAGAATCGAAAGGGAATAAACCCTCGATGGCTACAACAACATTAGTTTCACCAATTAGCTCAGACCTCAAATAGCCCAACAAAAATGTGAACTGCTCAGCGGATTAACAACGTGTCCACACCACATGCTGCACCACGTGTTCACGGTAGGCAGTAGCGACACCTGCTACGCCACCGGGCATGACATCAACAACTTGCAGGCCGGCAGCTCGTTCTGACTCACCCTGTTGAACTGTAATCATCAAATTGTACGATATCATTTTTATCACAAAAACAAAGTAAAGTCAAAGCCGACTGATTTCCTTTTTTTTTTCAAGTAGAGATCAATAAGCAGTTTTGAACAGATGTTGAGATAATTGGAATGCTGGACCTAATCATAACACTAAGTACCCAAAGTTTGAGGTTAGACACTGACCTCATCTTATACTCGACATCAAAATAAGATTGTGCTTCACTTTACTATAATCAAATTAATCTCGCAAATAATAAAACGTATTAAGAACACAAAAACTTAACGTTACAAACAGAAATGTCAACCGTTAGTTCTTTAAACTACTGCTTCTAATTTTTCATTAAAACAATTGGAAAGAAACCTGTCCTTTAATTTCCGTTGCTCCAAAATAACCATAGAGTTGGCGTCTTCAATTCTTAATTTCTTGGACATAGGTATCGCAAGAAATTGCGCTCGTTTCATCGTCACAGCATATTCATCATGGATGAAACTGTAGACTACTATGACAGTGAGCTTGTTGATCTTGAAGTTGAACATCTGTAACGGTAATTTCACACGCATAGAAAACTTTTAACACAAGGCATGGATTGAAAATGTTTATCACTATCACAAATTAATTTTTGGTAGACTCGAAAACAAAACAAAACAAAGGGCTACCTGCCCATATTTTGGTACTGCTAGTATTTCACAACTAAGTAAGTAATAAGTATGGGTCATGATATACTTTGAAATCACTAGAATTACTGTTTTTATTTTTTTTTCCAATAGGGTAGGATACCTACCCACACGTTTTCTTACAACAGTAATCACAAAAAAGAATAAAGCAGTTTTCTAAATCACGACTCAAATCAAACTTAACTGCAAACATAGTGAACAATCATTACCTTACCAACTGTTGTCGATTTTAAACCTTACCGTTTACATGTGATACAATACCAGTACTCACTGTTACGTGAGCCTTGAGTCTTCATCCCACTTGCTGATATCGGGAACTCTAATGACAGCCGAGCTAAGAGGGGTAAGATTCCTGTTATCTGCCTCCTAGCTTCTCGTTACTCGCCACCAACAGCACTCAGAACCCTGTATCCACGCATCCACGCAGTAGTAGAAAACGAATGGAGAGTTCTAAGCTTGCGTCCATGCATAGATGCATACTCCATAGAAATAACTTCCTTCATAAGAATGTAAACCCTTCACATAACAAGACAAGAGTGAATCGTTCTATGTCTAACACGGGAATGAATTGATGAACACTGCAGTAGTGAGCTTTTATACTGTCAGGTCACCGGCCACCTGTTCATAGGTTGGTATCATCTACCTGCAAACCTGCATGGACCAAGCAAAGACCACTCCAAGCAAAACATTGCTTATCGTTTTCTAGATTTAGTAACTCATATCTCCGACAATACTTAAATAGTAGAACGATCAATCACACCAATAGAAAAATAATTGACTAAACGGAGTTGAGAAAATGCAAGTGACAAAAAACGGAGATTAGATACTTACGTTCGTAAAATCGCCCAGCGTAGCCAAACGCACCTCCGTCGCCCAACGTGTCACAGACAAGACTGAACTGGCTCGCTCAATGCAATAGTGATGTGCGTAAAATTGCAAATAGTGATGTGAAATTTTGTTTTGCTTCCAATAACGGAGTTTAGTCATAAATTTGTACGCGCGGAGAAAAAATCATATTTCTTTATACAAGCAGTTGAAATAACAATCAACTTAACAAAATGTTAATTTGTTTAATTGACTATAATAAAACAATACCCTGTGTTTGGTAATTGTAGTGGTTCCCGAGTTGCAAAGGGGTTTGTCCCAAATTTTGGAGTCTGTACGCTTGATGGAGCATGATAAAAGTAGGCTTTTATATTTTTTTATTACTAGTTCTCAAGAGATTATCTTCGAAATTACAACTGCTACAGGTAGAATAAAACGAAAACTACCCTCCAACATTTTTTTTACGCCATATATATGCAAGAATACAAAGTTATTCTACCCGACGCCCAAAAAACGTGCCCTATGAGAATGACCCAAATATAGATATTTTCTGAGTTCAATATTAATAAAAACTGACACATTGTCATGTATTAATTACCTAATTTAATAATGAGATGTGAACGGAAGTTAAAAAATACGTAACACAGTGCGGAGTAAATATTTTTTCTTAGTTCTAAATATCATAATTTAAGTTTTTCTTTCGTGCAATAAAGTTGATATAAATAAATACATAAATCAATATTGAGGGTACCAGACAACGATTAATCTATACTAGGAAACCCATAACACAGGAACAAAATAAATGCGTCATAAATATACAAATTTACAGCGTTATTTCCTACAAAATAAGGAACTTTTAAAATATAAAAGGATATTAAAAAGCAATATAATTAAAAAATACAATATACTAACTCATTGGATGTCGTGACGATGACGGGAGATTTTAGGTGCACCGCTTTCAAATGCTTTCCTATCGATCGTGTTGTACCACCACGACACGAAAACTCATTGTTTGTACGATCATTGCACAAAGTGCATAAAGCCGTGTCACCGACCCTGGTGACATAACTCCACACCCAACTGATCTTCATTATTAATACACTTTAAAAACGCTATCTTCTCACCAACAATAACAATACAAAAACGTAACAAAATAATAAAAAAACAATTAATTTAAATTCGACTAAAGTTTCGCTAAGTCTGTCCGGCCTGCAATCTTATTAGTGACTAAACACGTATAAAACCAAAACCCGAAATTGCCCTTTTCAAATTTACTAAAACATTCCCGCTTATTTATATGAAAACAAAGATGCGGCTATTTCATTCAACTTTACAAACAAAAGGTGTACCAGGTAAAGCCCAAGTTAACATATTTATCAGTAAAATTACCACGTGTGGTCAATTACATCGCAGACAAACTATTGTTAGCTACTTTGCGCTTGCAAATTCTTAGTATAGGTCTTATCTACAAAAGGGCCGCCCCGTCAGGTAATAAACTTAAATGAACGACTGAATTATCTTTTATGTATAGCTATTTGGCCAAATATTTTTTACATTCTTTTTTAATTTTTCTATCTGGTGATTCAAAATCACAATATAAATTCTAATCCATAAATAACACCGTCGCTTGTTATATAGAACACAGTACCTACCACGTTATTCTATAACTTAAAGCGATACGAAAAAATGCAAGTGTAATCAATAAAATACCGTTCGTCCCGATTCAGAGTATAATACTCAATACGTACTTTAAAAACAAGCTGTTATTCAATAATAGGCCTTATTTGTTTGCATAGTAATTGGTCCGGCCGGATCCATGCCACGAGCAGTCGTTGCCAGAACGAAGCCAAGATTCGTAGATACGTATACAAACAAAGATTCGGGTACGTATCTCGGCGTGACTGTGAAATTCGTGATCTTAGTACCGCCGGGGTTAAGAACACGGAGCTACGGTTCGGCGAATAGTACGTATATCGGGAGCCCTAGTCAGGACATAGACGTGCCATCTAAAAAGGCTTGTGCTTGTGCGTCGATATTGGGGAGGCACGTCCGGAGCCCGTGCGGCCCTACGTGACCGTGATCGGCAGCCTACCGCGAACTCATCTCTTATCCAGCCGACTCAAATAATTCAGATGTAGTTCATTTCAATGATAAACTTACACAGAAAAAAAGTTCTCATTTGGTTAACTTACGCACAGTCAACCAATTTACCACAAGGTCACTTAGGATTTGAGAACTATATAACAGTGAACATTAGTGATGCTATAAATCAAATATGGTAAGAAATTTCATTACTACTTATAAAGTATGTTCATGGCTCATTTAAAGTATGTTCATGGTTTATTTCGTAAAACCATATTTAAATTCTCTATTCTATCATCTAGAATGATGGAAGCCAGGACTTTGCATCTACGTATTCTGTTTTTTTTTTTGTTTTTATTGTAGGTTCGTGTATTCTTCTCTTCATATCATACTCTATACAAACACACAATGTGTATCAATACCATGCATTAATATAATTTAGAACCTCCGCCATAGGGATGCAGGCTAATTCGTGGCTGTTCACGGTCCGTGCGCAGCTTTTGAACCGGGTATTCCGGGAAGCGCGGCCCCCCGAGGAAGTAATAATACCCACTATTACTGTATTACTACACTTTGCAACAGCTCGGGGCGTGACTCGTGTTGCCGTTTGCCGCCATTTTGCAGTAGGAAGTTATTTGCGGGCTCTTTGGAAAATTTGAAATAGCAAAAAACTGGCAGCGGACATGGTTGTAGCAAACAGTCTTCTTTCAGAATATATGTAGATCAAGTACTGGTTATTCCATAAAAACACAGTATTATAATGTTTGAGTAGGCACAATTATTACGAGTACTCTTGAGAGAAGAACTCCTAAAATAATATTCAATTCATCATCATTACCAGATTACCACCGATCTGGCAAAATCCTATCTGTTTTTGTTGTTTGATTGTAAAATATAAAGCTATATTATCAATTTAATTTAAGTTATATGACAGAGTCTCAAAAGAACAAGATATTAGTACATAATGTGTAGGTCTGCTGTGCCTATTATCTAATAAAAAACGATAGCAAATCATTCAATAGATATTCATACCATTGACAGATAATTGTGTCGAAAGAGAAACATCTTGACCGTTTTTGATTCATCGACACGCAACACCTAGCTGACATCGCCATTTATCAACATGCTGACTAATCTGAATTTAGTTGTAACTGCACGATAAGATGCCTTATGTAATAACATCTTATATCTAATGAAAAGTAGGGCGCCATCGACAAATTTGATGACTTGTAAGCATGCCATAGTAGGCTACGAGCACAACACTGATTTAGTGGGCTTTGATGTTTTCCTTGTTTTGTACAGTTTTTGCTGTGAGCTATTGGGGCTTTTTTTAACCATTTTAGACCCGATTCGTAAAAAGCCATGTCTACGAGACCGCCCTTTGTTTATAGCCGGCATTTAAAAAAGGTATCTTCCTCCCGTTGGTCGTATACACATCTGGTTCAACCCTTCTAAAGAGAAAAGTCAACTGTGCAGCACACTAAAAAACAAACAAACAATATGATATTTTTTATTGCTATAATATTTTGCTTGTCTACTGTTTACAGTTAGTAATTAAGTATTCATTCAATACATAAATCATGTTAGAAACACTGAGCTGCTGTTATATGTATAATTGAATTATCATTGCGCAAGGAGAAAGCAGGAAACAGCCAAGTAACCAGAAGCTTAATATTTTGCAGCGATATTACCTACAGTTTGTTAGTACAATCTCTTCATAAGGGTTTTAAAATTCAATTAAATAATCGTATCTTGTCGTCCATGCGGTTTAAGTGCTATGATCTACATTGCTTTCCAAGTATGCCGTTTCATCAAAAATGAGACCACCAGCGACTACTAAGCAGCTCAGTGTGATAGCGTAAGATTATGCGCCTGTCATCTTTCAAATTGGACATTTGAAGTAAGGTAACTACTGCTTGCCTGCTTCCCGGATCTGTGCAGTCTCTAAATAATGTATTATAAGTTGACGTAAAGCCGATCAAATATTTAACGGTATCGTATCTTTTTACCCTCAGAGCCTTTCCTCTTTAGTATTTGGTTTGATAATATATAAACTTTTAATATTGCTTACGTATTTTTTCCTTCATACTGCAGTTCATAAAAATAAATGAGAGGACAGTGCTATACACATACCTACTTACGTACTTAATCGACATTAACGTGTTATTAAATTAGCATTGCCATAATATTCATCAACAAGTAACCTTCCAATAAAATGTTGCAATTTACTAGGGCGTGAACTTATTAAACGTTTCTTGTAATCAATCCAAGAGGCAGTTACACAACCCGTATGTCATATGTCACACGACCGTGCAGTGACCGCCGAGCGAGGTGACCTGAGCTGTCTCCAACCCGCCTTAATTAGCACCTATACATTTAAAGGCTATGGTCTCGGCTTCAGAGGCTTGTGTAAATTTTGCCGTCCAAGCTTTAAATCTTTGCGGGGGCACCACGACCTTTTCTGATGTTGTAACACTACTCGCATCAATAGAGTTGATAAGCGCACCTATGAAATTAATGTGAGCGTCGGTTACCCAGTGGGTCTCAACCTCGATGACCTCAGGACAGATTAGAAGTGGTTGCGTGATGGAATGGAGGCGGAGGGACGAACCCGGGGACGCCACCCCGCGAGCGCATTACGTGTCCCGGCCTGAGGCTGCACTTTCTCTCCTGGACTTATTTCAAATCGTCTCCAACATGATTGAAGCACTCCATTGTTAACACGATCGTTACGTAACCTGATTTGGAGTGCCGTCACTCAAACGAACATTTTCAAAAGAGATGGTTTTGTTAATGTGTAATGATGCGTATTCTCCGTGCTTGCCATTTAATTGTTAGGCAATAGATATGTCCCTTTAACCTATGTACCAATGAGAGGCGAGTTAAATTACGATCTTGACAGTATTTATTATTGCGATAACATCTTGAAATTCTATTTAGACATTATCAAATCACAACTCAATAAACATCATCAAATTTACTTGTTCGGTTTTGACGATATAATACTAAGATACCTTCTTTTCAGTCAAACATTTTAATAGCTTTCTACTATTATCACGTATACATCTGGAAACAAGTAGATAGGTACATGTTTAATTTCTTGCTCGTTCAAATGAAGTTAAAACAAAACCAACATCGGACTTCAAATAAGGCCAACCATCGCTCTGATCGCTCTGATTTGATCATCGTACTTGGAATGGCCGACAATCAAAGGCGAGAACCCGAGATGCATCTTATTTCATTATACAGCTAATATTACTCCGAGCCGGCCTTGTTGGAAATTGGATGTGTAGAAAGCATCGTTAGCTCGAGTATCCCAGTGCATGCCCATAAGCGTTGTATCCCATCATACTCGAGTGATATTGAAACTTTATAGCCCATCAACATCCTCCATAGTATCTGTCAACATCTCGTTTTAACAACCAATTTCAAGCTCCGTCGCTTACTCAAATTTATTTTATTTTTAAAAGGCAATTTTGAGAACGAGATATGAAACAAGCAATTTTTTTATGCGTTCCATTTATACAGAATTTTAAATACAATATTGCTGTTGGCAGCTCATTTAAGTGATTGTTAAAATTCGTGAGGTCATTTTTTCATTCTTACGTTTGAAATGTGGAGAAGAGGCAGCGTTTCGAAGTAAGAAGGCCGATGACCGCGATCTCCTGCGTGGTTCGGCCCAGAATGCATTATTTCGAATCACCATGGTCCTACATCATTCCCGATCGGAAATTCCACGCTTGATGTCTTCTTTGGCAGCTTTCTTTTTCATTTATGACTGATCTGCATTTACTGCATCGCTACCCTTGTTTTACGTTTCGACGCCGAACTGTAGTTTCTCGATGAGCATTTTGCATAATGAAGTAGTGTTCTCAAATTGCGAGTAGTCGATAATTTTGCTAATTATCCAAAATTAGCGCCTAAATAGCCGCTTTGTTTAATGCTTAGTTTTATGCTAGTTCATTGTTCTCTTAGTCACTTGAATAAAAATATAGATTAGTAAACTGAATTGTGCTCTTCTGTTAGGTACGCAATAATGACAATGAATATAATATACCTACCTACCATTCCAACATTTACATGACTATGATAATAAGATATTAAGTTTAAATCGCAAAATGTATTCATCCGTTCAAAAATAACTTTCTTTGACCTTTTGAGACATAAACAAAAATCATCCTTTAATAAGGTTAATATGATACAAAAGTGAAATGTATCTATCATTGAGCAGTATCAACGAGGTTTGTTTTCACTGAGGATGATTCAGCATTTCGATTGGTACAGTATTTGGTATCACTTTTCAACAATGAGAGGAGGCAAAGTGTGTCGTCGACATCACGCTGAGCCTCGACCTTTATGCCAGATCAAAATGCTGATAGGGAACGGAAAATAACACATTAATGTATAAATATTTAGTACCGTTAGCTATTAGAAATACCTAGTTCCCATTTTTGCACAGAATTGAGATTTGTGACTTGTGACGTAGTACATTATTGTCCACGTCCAGGTATGGACCCTTTCGGATTAAGACTTGCTCTATTTAACACGTTCTGCGAATCTGTATTTTCTCGTCACCACATTATTATGTACCGTTAACAATCGCAAGGCAATTTTTTTGAAAGCCAATGTCAGATAATATTTATTAACTGCGGCGGGAAAGTTTATTGTAAGCGAAATGCATTCGTTTCTTAATTATCCGGACCGCGCTTTACGGCCGATGTGATTATGATTCATACGTATGCATTATTGCGTCCTTTGACACTGCGAGTTTTTTTTTTTCGAAGCCTTCCTCGATAATACATTACTTATCAATTAATTTATTTGAACATCTTTCCTCTAAAGACAGTTAAATTAATGTACAAGGATTGATATATGTTAAGGAATCAATTACCATTTTAAAAATTACATTACACATTGAGTATGTAACTTAACTACTTAATTTTTAAATATGACAGTAGGTAATATGCTCGATAAATACGTTAACCTCCTGCCGCCCAGGCAATATTTGCTAATGAAATTTGGATTGACATTGTAGGAAATAGAGTAAAATTTATTTTGTTTCAGGAGACCTTTTTATAGGTCTCTGGGCGGCTAGAGGTTAAGTAAACAAAGCCCCTTTTAGGATTTATCTGCTAGTTTGAAAATTATATTTTAGGATCATCACTATTAAAATCACATGCACATCTAATTGAAATCTACATTTTATTATTTATATACGTATTAATCGTGAAAATTATATAGGTAGGTACTTTTATCTACATACTTGAAAGTAGAAATGTTTACACGCAAATAGGCAATATAATTAAGGCCAATTCCTGTTCTTGCGAGCAGATATTGCGATAAAATTTGCACCTTTGTAACTATGCAAATTGATTGGTATCGCAACATGTGCTTAATCTACATACGCATTAGGCCAACTAATCAATGGAGCATGCAACGTTATGTCGCTGAACTTCATAACGCTGTTTTACTTAGCAACTTGTCCCTACGCTTAGTTACGCTCCTTTTACTAAACTATTAGCAAGTATTCGCTGCTGACTGTAATAGATAACGTATCGGTTTACGTAAACGTGTTATTACGTTAAGTATCCAGTCTTGCACTCGCACAATTATATCCGTAATGTGATGTGCGTAAGCGGTTTTCGCTTCAATTTGCAACACACTGCGTCTAATCACCTAGCCCTAGTCTTCTCATTCTAGTTTTTATACAAACGTCCTATCGTAACGCCATGAAACATGTATGGCTAATAATAGCTACCATGGTCTTTATAATGTATATCTATTAGTTGTTAGTATTCTACAAAATAAGTAGAAGGAGGGCAATGATGTACCATAACCTGTCTTATCGTATATAAATATTAACTAGTATAAGCATTTACTTGAGTTTAATGGCAAACTTAAAGAAGGCGTGCCCACTGCCCAGCCCACTAACAGGAAACTGAGTGGAAGATAAAGATAAAGTAAAAAGCGTAGACGGCGTAAAAAGCACGAGCATCGCACGCGCGCTGCCTTATCTAAGTTTTAGGACAGTTCACTCCTTATCTAAAAACTTCTACGTCCCCACTTACTCCAAAGTAAACATTTGAGTTAGAAAGTGCAGTTCCGTGTAACACGTCCATGGATAACATTTACTCGTACTAGGCCGATGGTAATGCTCCGATTTCGTAGTACTTACACAGAAATAAGGTGAAACGTGTGCATCACACATATTTATGATAATTGGAGAGCAAACATATCATACGGACTCTAAGCGCCTACTTAGCTTATGGCCCAATTTTATTTCTTGCAGGGATTTTTAAATCGGTTTCCCTTTTTCCATAGTTATTTGAACAATTCATTAAATGCATTGTTTTTTCTTGAAGTATTTCCTAACTAGGCATAGTTTACCGTGTTAGTGTTTAGGTATCTGATTCAATGTCGTCATTACCCGTGTCGTGTGTAATCGCGATCGTGTAACGGTGCCATGTCAGCTCATTGAAATGAAAAACTCCGTGAACTGACGGTTATAACCGCCAGGTACATAATCACAGCCTGTCGCTGCACCTAACAGCACATAATAGATCGATACCGCTCACTGTGTAAGAATTGAATCACTAGACCTAATTTAATGGCCTTAATACAACATGTGGCATAAAAGGCACTTAAGAAAGTATATTTCTGAATGGAATGAAGCATTGTTGTCGTCCAACCGTGCGTAGCGCAACTTCGATATTTTATAAAGAGGATGTCTCATATAATAAAATACAGGCATTAAAATATCACAATGATAAGCAAAGCTCACAGCGACTTCTGAGAATACCTATAATGGAGTCAGATAGCACGTAACTCGAGGTGTAATGTTGCCCGTGAGTCAAACGCATAATTTTACGATCCACTGAACACGACTCCATTCGAATCAGAGTCACTCGAAACCCTGCCTTAATGAGATTCATAAAACTAAAACCTAAGTACTATTTGCCTACTGCACTTGAAATGTTGTTTTTCCTTGACTATATTGGTGTCCTACTGCTGGGCAAAGGCCCTCCCACTTGCGAATAATTGCATAAAATAATTTTGTTTTCAAGTGTCATTGAATGGTCATCGTGGCGTGATTCCTAAAATTATAACAGAGCTGAATAGGTGTTGTGCGTTGTTATTGAATAGATAGTTACAATGACTGGTAAGAGTCTCACGGTCCTTTGTCCTGTTATAATAAGGTAGCATTGTCGTGGACACGGTCGAGAGCCCACCGTGAGGCACCGGGAAGTAGCCCTCAGGACCTAGCTACTCATACGATGCGATGAGAATTTAGATTACAATTGTTACGTTTCAATAGGCAACATGGGTAATGAATGATAATGCTTGACGGATATGAGATTACACCATAATTTTCTTTTCTTTTTTTGTTCTTTTAACTCGTAGATACCAATCATTACATGACTTTTTAATATGAACGGTCGGGATGCCTGTGTTTTTCGTAACATTCTGAGTTTGTACATACACGCTGAGCTGTATTGTTTGTGGTCATGAGTTGAAAAAATGCTGTGTTTTTAATTCAAAACAATGTACGAACATAGGTACACCCTTTACTTATTAACTAGTCTTTAAGAGCATTGATTTAGTAGTATGCTAACATGTGATTCACGAGATAAAGTAGGTATAAGAACAAGACAGTGGCACCTCTTTATGGAATATTTTATAGATTACATGACAATTTTAATTTAGGATGGAATTGAAACTCTTCTTCGATTCTCTCTCTTCTCTTGAACCCATCCCAATTTTTTATTACCTACGTATAGAAGTTATGAATTGACTCAGCTGTCCCATAGTTAACTTACACAATATGACCTTAGTAGATTTCAACAAACACGTAGATACGTTTCATTGGGTCGAATCGCTTGATGTATATCTTTAAGAGCCCCACTGCTAATGCTAGCAGCTCATATTAATATGCACTTTCGCTTGTTTCAGATCGAGCGGTTGGCCCAGTACGAGCGATTGGCGGGCGGCGGCTGCGCGCGACGCCGCGCTGCTCGTCTCTCGGACCTGGAGCGCGTGCAGGACCTGTTCCCGCAAGACTACCTCGCGTTGCATGACGCCGACGCGCCCGCGGCGCTCGCTTCGCACCATGCGCAGGTAAACAGCTACCTCCACACTTTTGTGTACCAACGACGTGATCAAGCGTACAGTAGGCTTATGATGGTACCGAGTTTAATCGTTTGTCGTTGTTGCCGTCGGGTTCTAACAAGTGTGTAAGTGCGAAAGTGACGCGTACCACGATAAATAGATAAAACGGGACCATCATAAGCCACCAGACCGTGCAGATGCCGTACCGACCCTTTCTTATTCACTATGAGGGGCAATAAAATCCTGCATCGTCAACAAACTGCAACTTAATTGAGATCTCAAGTAATAACACAGCACTTGTGAGTACTTTCCCAGTTGGGATTTGCTCCAGATTCGAGCACGATGACGCAGCGCCTATTCCTCGTTTTGTGCACCTTTTGAGCGTTAACATCGACTGCAGTGCACTGTAGCCACGCTACTTTTGGGAAGCATCAACAATTATATGCGCGATGCGCGTTTTTTCCATACGGTATAATATAATATAAATACTCTGCATAGCTATTTTTCAGGCATTAACAGCAAGTACATATGTAGTATGATCTATAAGGCTGGGCTAGATAGCCTTACCAACATAAAACATAACACAAATGAATAAAAAAATCAAGAAATCTTGGTGATTAACTATCCCACATTTCTCTTGCAATTTATCTAGCAATTAAAGAGGAAACGACCTACTTAATCTTATCATTAGTACCGACATATTTGAAAGAACGTAACTGGGGACAAATTGCTATCCTATTCTGACTGCGAGAATAGGAATCTTATCTAAAAAAATATAAGTACGAGATAACAGAACATTATCTTATATAAAACAATTTGTAATTTCCAGAAATCGAAAAGCCTTCGCAAGAGGCCAAGTTTGGACATCGGCGGGACAGTCAGCGCGAGCACCACCTCGCTATCACCACGCACCTTTATCATGGAGGCACCTGTCCAGCTGGGTCCCTTGGGAAACACGTCCCCACCGCTAGATCGTCATCTGTTCCTGTTCAGCGATTTGCTGCTAGTCGCCAAGTCGCGAGGAAGCAACTGCTTCAAGCTGAAGGAATGCGTCAGGCTCGCCGAGATGTGGATATCGCTGCCCGACGGCGACGACACCGGCTTTCTCATCGGATGGCCGACGATCACTGGAGTCGCTAACTATCTTGCCACGTACCCTACGCAAGCTACTAGAGATACCTGGTACAGGTAAGATAATCCACATTTCTATTTTTTTATCCATCATTTCATGTGTCGCCTTGGGACTATCTAACCGTGGCTTTGTTTATTTCAGGAAAATTCAAAATGCTTTAACTGCTCAACTGGCCACAGAACCAAAGTCGACTAACATCCAGATTTTTTACAAAGACGTAGCGTCTTCAATTGAATTCGTAAGTATAAGTACGAGTATACCTAACCCTAAATAGACATACGAAGTGACAGCGGAGCTTTATCTGACAGATACCTATATTTTATGCGGGATAGTAAAACACAGGGAATAAGACAATTATCTAACATGTGTCTTACAAATTTTCAGTGCAAAACGGTATCTGTGGGTCCAGAGATGAGTGCTCGTTGTGTTGTTCGCCAAGCCTTGCATGTATTGCAAAATGGCGGAACAGAGGGAGATGGAGATGCTGAACCCGAAGGCGAGAATGAAGGAGATGGACGATGGGGAGCTGCGAGTGAGTTCGCGCTTTGCGTTCGAATTTCAAGAGATGCCCCACCAACTCCTTTGCAAGGCATTGAGAGACCACATGCCATACAGGTAAAGGAAGTTACTTTATTACAATTCTTAATTATTTAAACAAGTACTATTTGAATACATACTTACTAGCTATAATACCTTAAACGATTATTCTTCCAGTCTCACTAATAAAATAATTGGTGTCTCTTTTGCAGATGTCGAGAATAAGGCAAACATTATCAAATGAAGATGGTTTCGATTTAGAACATGTCAACGCTAAGAATAATCCGTGTGGGTTGGTGTTTGAGTTAAGAAAAAAGAACCAGGGGTTAAAAAAGTAAGTACTTACTGTATATGGAAATACTGTCTTAGGATGGTTTTTGCACCAAAGCCATGCTATGTGGATGAGTTTTGATATTCGTCAATCATATCCAAGCACAGAATACGCATGTGATTGGTGTATCAAACACATCCGTAGATATAGCGTATCTTTTGCTGGAAACGTCGGTCAATGCATATGGGTGGCACTTGTGATGTTTTAGAAACAGTATATTTAAAGAATACCAATTCACAACAATTTATAATACGTAAACTCTCGTAAAATTGACGACGCCAGGTTGGTGCGTCATGAGAGATACCTTGCTTATGAGTCATCTGTGTAAAGACAAAACCTTCCTCTGTAGTGGTCAAACATATCGCCACTCGTATCTAAAATCAGCCCACGTTTGACAATTAGTGACCTACGGGTCACCATGACTCATCCATCGTCGCAAATAGAATTAAATTATTTGTAATTGGGATGTGTCGATTGGGATCAATTTGGAGAGTGAGTGCTCACAATTGAAAGTCAGTGGCGCCACTACAGTATCAATAGGTACAAAAATACTGTTTTTACCGTAAAAGCTTTTAAAGACCAAAATCTAAAGAGTAAGAAAGAGGAGTTCTCTTGACGGGTAGCAATGAAAAATGGTTGAATCAACAAAGTAGGTATTCGTTCATTGCGACTGTGCCCCAAAATGCACAAATATTCGCCAGGATCCTCTCATAAATATGTTACGTTTGTTTTGTTACTGTTTGAGAAAATTTTATACACCGATCATTTTGCACTCGATTTGTATGCGTCTAACGTGTTGTCAATCACTATACGTACCTATACCGTGCTTGATAATTAACAATCTAATATGTGATCAATTTCCAACAGCGGGAGTATCACGCCCGGGCGAGGCTTGCGCTTGCTCAGGCGCGGCGGGCGGCTGTTTGGAGTGCCTCTCACCCGGCTGTGCAACGGGACTCCGCCCCCGGCGCTCCTGCACGCTCTGAAGCGGCTGCGGGCGGTGGCACCGCTCACGCATGGAGTCTTTCGGCGGAGCGCTAACGCGAAGGCCTTAAGACTGCTTAGGGATAAGGTAATGATAACGTTTTTTATAAAGGCTAAGATCGCTGGAAATTGTTGTTTGAGAGCTGCAACTGACAGTTCGTTATGGAGATCCTTGATGAGCTCTTTGTCTAGAAATTATTAGGAATGATATGATAAAGCAAGCATCCCGCGAACTTTAAGTCCACTTGTTCAACAAATTCAAACGCAATATAAGTTTATTTAATTAGAAATCTTCAAAACATTGAAAGAGAAACTGCTTGTTTTAGAATTTAACTCGTTGACTGGTCCTTTTTAATTTAAAATATGAAATTATATATTTTTATTATTTTAATATTGATACCCGTACTAACTACATGATTTAATTTTTCAGTTGGATACACTTGGCCCCTGGGCGGAGGGCTGCGCAGAACTAGATCGAGCTCCCGTTCTACTACTGGCTGCCTTAGTAAAGGAATTCTTCCGTGCCCTGCCGCAGCCGCTTCTATCTGCTGATCTGTACCCGTCCTGGTTACAACTACTTGGTAAGTTGATTAAACAACATATTTCGATGGATAAACGGACGGGTGGCCGAGACCTTGGCGTTAAATTAAGACTTAAGTAGTGCAATAAATAAGTATAATTCAAGGTGATCAAGAGTTCTATTACAAGACAACACGTTAATACGCAATATTTTAAGGGCGCTGAAGAATGTCACTTGACGTGGAAACAGTGCAATAACTTAGCATGTTAATTGTTACAGGTTTGCCTCAGACGGAAAAAGTCAATGCTGTACGCTCGTTATTATTGAAACTGCCGAAATCACACTACAACATGTTGACTTACTTCGTGTGCCTGCTTCAAGCCATTGCCAAGAAGTCCAACATTAACCTCATGTGCCCCATGAATCTCGGCGTGTGCGTTGGCCCGAGTCTTCTGTGGCCCAACACTCCCTGTGACAAAGCTCCCAAAGCAGTGCCAATGGTCGTAGAACTTTTAATAGTGAAAGCTGAAGCTCTTTTCGGCCCACAAATATCAGGTCTTCTGGGAAGCGGCAGTCCGGAATCATCAAATGCATTGCTCGACTCTGGCGCAGAAGAAAGTGATAGCCTTCATTCGGTTGGAATTTCACTAGACTCGATGGAACTATCTTCACCCCGTAAGGAAAAACTATCCCTGAGCAGAGATTCCGGGTTGACACTCTCAGAAGACGACTCAAACAGCAACGGAGGAAACAGTCCAGCGCCACGCAACATCTTGCACAGCCTCTCAGCTCCCACTTGTAACCTACAACAGGACAACAAAATGGTATCACGATATTCTGCAGAAAACCACAACGTCAATGGGCTGCCTCAGATCGCGCACAGACAAAATTTATATTCGAACAAATCAGAAATGTACAACACTGTCAATGAGGAGCTTTATACAACACCTTACATTGGTGAACGTTATGTTCACAACTCGATTAACATTGGAATCTCAAACAATATTGACGAAAGGAATTATATTTCCAAAACAGCAGTTAAACGATCGACAGCAGACATTTACGGTCAAAGCCCTGCGAAATATATAACTGGTCTTGAACCACAAAAACCCCCGAGAAGCAACGTTTCTAAGGCTGCTCGCACATCAAAGGTTTACAGTATGTTTTCTGAATCCCAGGACTTAGATAAAACCATAACAAATAAAAACTTTAACAGAGCAAAGAGTTCCGACAACCTCTTAGAAGTCAAACAGGAACCAATGGATAAAAAACGCGACCTGGTTTCTAGTCAAGAAAATATTTTGTACAGCAATCTGCACGACCTCGCCATGTTTACTGAGAGCATACAGCGACAAACCCAGTATCAAACACATGCCGATATATTAGCTAATACTAATTATTCGCGTGTTTATACAGGGTGGGAAAAGAAAAGCGCAAATTATAATTGCAAGCCAGAAAACCTATACGGACAAATGACAAAGAAGCCTGGAGAATCCTCTCAGAACAACGATGGTAGTGTAACACCGGCAGCCACCATTTTTACAAGAAATGACTGGTCTCGTCAAGCAGCGAGGACGAAAAGTTTAGAAGTTAGTGAAGACGGGCAATCCAACAGCAGTTCAGAAAAAGTTCGAAACAGTAACTACGAGATTATAAACAACTCGAACAATTGTCGCAAGCGACGGTTCGATCCTGCCCACATGTGCACCAAAAGTTGTACAGCATCGCCAGTAGCTGACAACCGAGCACGAGAAAAGCAAATGAATCCTTTGCAAAAGGTATATTCTTATGTCGATAACATAAATAATTCGGATGAAAGCAAAAAAACTAGACATCGCAACTACAACAACAACAAGTTAAATGCGTCGAAATCCCTAGCCAACATTATTTTACACAGCGACTCCAGCAGCAGCGACACGCTGTACCAGCCGCAAAACTCCTTCAACAGTCGATCGACTGAGTCGCCGGCCAGCGAGAGCTCGTTCGAGAACTGCTACACGACCCAGTATATCGAACCCCTTTACACGTCCGTTTACAACCGTAGGCGGGACATATTCCACGAAGAGAAGTCTAACAACATGTTTGCCTCAGACATCTACAAAGCCACACCGACGGCGGTGAACCCGGAATACCACACGACGGAGAAAGAGCAGAACAACAACAAGAAGCCGCCTCACATGCCGCCGCCGGTGCCGCCGAGGAAGATGGTGTATCAGAGAGTTTTGAAGAAGTTCCCACCGGTCCACGTGAACAAGGACGACAAGGCATCGAGGTCCAAGTCCGTACCGCCGCTGTACAGGGACCCGCCCAATGGTGCTGACAAATCTGACCAAAACGTTTTAGCTTTGGACTGCTCCGAGTCTGACACCGAGTCGGAATCCTACGTTTAAATGCTGATTGAAGCACAAGAAGGTACCTATATTATACATGAACATTAAAATTGTGCCAAGTTATATCTTGGCGAATTACGAGCTGCCATCAGATATTATTACAATTGTGTAAAATGAATAATGTTATTCAATTAGAAAGGTTGAAAATCTTACTTCTGGAAGTAAGAATATACAAGATTGCGGTTTAGTGAAAAATCACAATAGGTATACGAGTTTTGGCTACTTGACGGACATTTGAAGGACGTTATTCTACAAGATATGATAATATATGTTATCTTTTATATAGAAATCTTTAATAGTTCATGTCGTTTTAATATATAGCGATATTATATTCTATTTAGCAGTGTCTTGTGAATCCCGCCTGAAGTATCTTTGTGACCATAACCTGAGTTGTTTTGGTGATGTATTTCCAAAGACGTAAGATTAGTTTGCAAAGCGAATATAGTAAATCGATGTTTCTTGTGTGAATGTACCTCCCAAATTGTAGGGACTATTGCAGCGGGTTACAGTTTTAAAGATTTTAACTTGTAATTAGATGTCGTGTCTTCAAAAAATACGTAAACCTATGATTTTTATGTGTCATTTATATCGTAAGAGAAATATTAAATATATTTTATTGACTTAAAGGTAGGTAACCCTGTGTATATAGTGTAAGTATGATTGTACCTATTATAAATTACTAAAATACATTAAACAATCTTAATGATACTGAATTCTTAATGACTTTCTTTTCTCCTCGGCCTTCAACGTATTGAACTCTATTGACACGCTTTAAAGTTTATATTTAAATGATTCTTTTTTATGATATGAAATGCAGGAATCATTAGGAGTTGGCGTCAATATAGGTAGGTATATCACTGCGGTAATTAAATAAAGTATAATCGTAGTCAATATTTTAATTCACAATTACATACAAACTTAAATTCATCACAGTCGTATAAATATATCCACAATCGTAACACATATGAAACACAAGCTTACATCAAGTATCTCTGCTTGAGCTATATTCTAGGTATATCAAATTCATCAGAAATATACTTATAATAAAGTACTTAAGTAGACTTGCCTATGATAGAAGGTAATAGGTATTTACTTAATTTTTTTGCAAATAATTTGCTGTAAAAGTAGGGCGTAGTAATTCACAGATAAATAAGGGTTCCCTTTGTACTTTTTTGTTATAGACTCCTAAAAAGACAATACATTTTCCTTCTCGGCGTCAAAATCCAACTAAAAGCAAAGGCTGGTTATAAATTAAATAGATATCTGCATATAAAAATATTCTCCAAGTACCTATCTGAAATTAGTACGTAGGAAAGTTTTAAATAGTCTATTATTTAGATACTCATAATGATCATAACGTATAGATACACCTACTTACCTACTATAAAATATTCACATTATGTGAGTAAAAATAATCTACAGTAAAGTTGTAAATAAAGTCATCCTTATATTTTTTTAATATTATGATACAAAATATAATCTACTCTTTAAATAAATTATTAAGTACCTAATGTTTTTCTTTACCACGAATTTTCCATAATACGGTAGCACCTGCCAAGATATGTACCTACATAATTATATTGCATGAAAACCAAATAATGCACAATTGACTCAATAACTGGTTAAAAACTTGACACTAACCCGTGAAGAGATTTAATAAAAATAAAACCTTTCCAAAATCGATCTTATTGTATAAACAAAAAAAAAAGAATCAAAAATACATCCGTAACTATACAATAATTTGAAAAAATAAGTGACACAAAGGGTGTACCGATAAAAATCTGACAAATTGAAATGAAAAAATATAGTTAAAAAGCTATAATTTCTGGCTTTATAAATTAGCTAATTTTGGTACTTTTTTGCAATTTCAGTATTCACTATACAAGTTCTCCCGAACCCCTTCCAAATCAATTTTTCCAAGCTCTTTTTTTATTCTCATAAAATATGCATTTTTTAAATTGGAAATATTGGTCAGTTATTATAGGGGAATTTTCCATTTCCCATAAAATATGTGACCAATATTTCTGGTGAATCTCCACTTTTTTTTATATACCCCTGCCTTGGGCGCAGTAATACTCTGTGAAGGGAAAATTATGTCACATATTATGTGAATAATAAAATTTTTAATCCTATACAAATCTTAGTATCTTTGGCATAGTTATATGAAGCGAAATCAGCGCCAAAAACTAGTAGAGATATTACGCATAGGTCAAAGATATCTTAAGAAACACGGGAAGAATTATCAGATATAGGTATTGCCGACAGTCCCATAATTTAGAAAACTACATACAATAAAAGAAAAAAATGTTTGGAAAAGATAGTTTGGAAGAGGTTTCGAAGAAGCTGTAGAAGAGAAGGAAATGCAGCAGTGATACAAAAGTACTATAGTCAGCTAAGTTAAGACCTCCTGGTTAATTTCCAAAGCTGGAAATTATAGCCACGTAACTATATCGATCCGACTTTTTTATTCGATTTTACATTTTTTTATTGGTACACCCTTTAAGACTTGAACTACAATGCGTCAATTGACAAGCTAGGTACCTACCAACCACTTTATGGTTAGTAGGCACAGTCAATGTAAAAATAGATAGATATACATTGGTACATCACATCAATAAGGCGATATGTTTGTAGCTCTTTGCACGCTTGGTTCTATATATTGTACCTTGACTGTAGGTACTTGTTTTAGGTTCTTCTTTTAGTAATTAGATTTCAATTGCTACTAAGCAATATTTTTTCATTAAGTCTAGGTAAGTAAGTACTTTTGTAGCATGCCTCTATTACTGATACATAAAGACAGGTTTTAATTCGTGGTAAACATCATAATAAAACTAGACTCAATATCATAGATATCAATATCGCAAAGATTTCGTGTGCAATGAATATACTGCAATCCACGTAGACTCTTATACTTATACTCGTAATTTTTCTCAAACCAGAAGTCAGTAAGAAGTATGTAGTACTTAGATACCTTCTAACCCCCTTATTCATAAACTTTTTCTAACGGAAAGGACAAACAATAACTTATCGGCTTGCTAAGTTAGGAGACGTGTATGGATATCTTATGAGGGGGTATGTATGTAACTACAGAGAGCTGGCTGTAAGACATCTTACTACCTATAGATAGGCATAAGTAGTCTGCAGTTTAATTTTCAGGCGATAGTGCTTTTCTCAAACTTGTAATTAAATTAAAAAAATATAGATGTCAATTTCGGAGTACAGTCAAGGGCATTAATATATATACACTTCTCCATACTGATCCCTTACAAATGTGTCTAAATATTAATGCACTCGACTGTACAAACAAATAAATAATTAATTTAGTAACTAGCAAGTAACACAACATATTTATATTATTCTCATTGTGAATAATAATTGTACAACATCAGAAATCATTACAGACACCATCGAAGAGGGTGTACTTATCTGAACACAAATGCACTTTAAGAAACAAAAGAAATGCGTCTTAATTAAAATATGAATTTAAATATGAATCCCGTGAACCGGGATAATTGACAAATTATACATTATATCAAACAACGTCGTTGCTACTTGATACGTTACATTACCCGATTTTAATTACATGGCTTGGTCACGATTACGAACATAAGCTAGTAACTCAACATCAAAGGTCTCTGTACATGATGGTATAATATATCATTGGGTCTTTGATCCTTGTCCTGGGGGGCTACCATGACTTCTTAAATGTGATTTAGTTTAAGTTCGGCTTGTAAATTTTTGGCAGTTATTCTATGGAATTGACACACTGCAATTCAGTTTATGTCCTAATCTGAATCGCATTATTAGATCGTGGTAGCCACCCTGTAGGTACTAGTACAGTCTTATGACTTAACAGGAATCGTGACGGTAGTATCAGTCGAATTTGCGCTCGGTCTCCCTCTCTTATCCCTCTCATCCTCTTCTACCACAGGCACGTAGTTCCATTCCTGCGTTTCCCCAGTACCGAACAAGATGAAGTAAAGCGCCGCAGCAATGTACAGTGAAGCTCCGGTCATGAACACCGGTCGCCATTCCGCGAATCCGTTCTGTAATTACGGGATTATAATTAGCTGACAATAAAATTGATCGATTATAATGACGAACAATTAATGATGGAATTACGTCTGTTGGTTAATGACTAGACACATACTAAGAACTAGGACCTTATTTCTACACTTTGGTTTGGTTGGAATAGTGGGTAGAGTAGTACCTATTAAGCTAGGTGTAGGTTTTATCCAAAATTGAAAGAGTTATTAACAGAAAGTGTAGACACCAAATGAAAATGTGTAGCTGTAAAAAACGCTGTTTTGTGAGTCTTTAATTTTAAGAAAAATGATTGGAACAATTATTACAAGGGTTTATTGATCATTACATAAACTATTTATAAGCGTATTGCGAAAACACAAATCCCCACCTCGGACATTTTAGGTGATCTTGGTCGTTTTTCTTTGGTATATAACATCTAATATTTATAATCTATTTATAAGCGTTAAATATTCATACCTAGTTAATTGTCGTCACAAAATTGACTGCGTTAGGCTTCGTCTTAACATAGTAAGTAGCACATGATTGGTTTGACAGTATATCACCGCGAGATACTAACTATATTAATAAAAGAGGGAGGAGATAGACTAGGAGGAGATAGACTTTCCGATCTCGCAGTGACCGATACGGCGGAGAGGTGCGGTCCTCCATATATAAGTATATAACACCATGTCAGAGCCGTAACGTAGGCACATTACCATAGGATAGTGTCCTATTAAAGTAGGCTTGACTGAATTGTATCAAATTCCTTCCGTCGGTTTAATAATACCACTTTAAAAAATATATATTTAAATCTTAATCTTACCCCATTCTTAGTGAAATGCGCCGTAACAAGTGGCGTAACAAATCCAGCAGTGTTTCCAATCCCGTTCGCAATTCCATACAGCGTGCCAGCGAAGTTCGGCGCCAAGTCCTGATGGTTCACCAGGTTGGTAAGTGTTGCTGCTCCGTTCGACCCCATGGAGAAAGTGATGAGAGCGACAGAGAGGATAGGCGCGCAGCCGGTGTATCCAAGACCGATGAGCAGGAGGCCAGGTACCACGTGAGAGAACAGGCAGAAGAATTTCCTCATGAATGTGGTCGATACCACGTTCTGTTTCACGATTCTGTAAAGGAATTTAGATTGTAACATTTGTAACGTTCGGTGCAGTCATCGGCAATATTGATACTTGTCATGGAGTTCCTGTTGTGCAGATAGACAAGTCTTTGATTGTGACCGGCTTAGTAAAAATGTCCCACTTTGTAGCTTGTCGGGTGTTTAGACATTTATTTCGTATAAAGAAGGATATCTCATAATGGGCAGTATTTTAAACCATGACCACATTCATTATTACATTATACACATTATTATACATGTAGGCAGTCGAAGATATAAATAATAGAATATATAAAGTACAAGTATTTTGAATTAACCTTTGTATTTAGATTATAACTGCTCAATTATGTAAATTTCTCTCACAATGGGCGTTTGAAGATTATATTATAAGTTTTTATTGATTTAATGTAGATAAAACGAGTTTGTCGGTACTATTAGTCATGTGATAATTACTAACACAAAAGACGAGGACACAAGCAGTAGCGATTTACAGCTGTGCATATAAACATATAAGTATCTACATAAGTAGATATGTGTCGTACTTAGTAATATGTAACTAGCATAGATATCGATGCACATTGTAACACTGAACTTTTAACTAATTTATTTATTTATAACAACAGAAAGTCAAAAACGTATTTACACCTTATAGACTACCTATTGCCGTCAGTATGTTTCATAATATTTTCACAATGTTACCTATTCAAAATTATTGGCCATTACTTGATCAAGTAAAATTGCAAAATACTGTTACAAAATATAGATAAGTAATTGTATTTTGCAGTGCATAAACTGTGGAATCGCTCTTTTGTAAAATTATAGATTATAGGGTGTATATTCATACATTATACAGTCACGTCTAAAAATACGTATACTTTTCAGAGCGCATGCTTATGGCACAAGGATCAAAATCGTGAATATATTTTTAGAGCCGACTGTACTATGAAGAAAAGTATCACTTTCTATCTCAGCCTCCTCAGTTGTCAGCCTCCGTAGCCTAGTTGGTAGTGACCCTGCCTACGAAGCTGGAGGTTCCGGGTTCGAATCCCGGCGAGGGCATTCTTTGTGTATTTATTTATCACAAATGTTTGTTCCTTGGTCATGGTTGTCTATGTATATAAGTATCTATATGTATCTATCTATTATACAGGGTGTTTTTTTTTCGACCGTTCAAATTCTACGTAGTGAATGTGTAGGTCATACTCACCAACTTTTACTATGGGGACAAAGTCGAAATCGCGAAAAAAAATCAGCTGTTTCATACAAATTGGCGGCATTACGCCGGCCGAAATGTATGAAACAGCTGATATTTTTTTCGCGATTTCGACTTTGTCCCCATAGTAAAAGTTGGTCAGTATGACCTACACATTCACTACGTAGAATTTGAACGGTCGAAAAAAAAACACCCTGTATATATCGTCGCCTGGTACCCACATCACAAGCCTTAATTGAGCTTACCGTGGGACTAGGTCGATTTGTGTAAGATGTCCCAAGATATTTATTATTATTTATTTATCTTTGAGTTTCGAACAATGAGGGTTTTTAATACTTTTTTAGTACAGATGGTGCCTTTTTTAGGCTCTAGTGCGAGAAGTGTGTCATTTTACGTCGGGTCTAAAACTTTGGAGGGCCATCTGCACTAAAAAACGTCCTACGAGACACGTGCAAAAACGAAATTCGTAACTCGTGTCGAAATAAAACACTCCCTATCGGTCGTGTTTTAAAACATCGCCACCCGTTTCAAATTTCATGTTTTTCGCACTTGTGTCGTAATGTACCTACTATTTCAGCCACAATAGGGCGGTGTGATGGCCGCACTGTGGCGTAAGGTCAAACGCACTGTCAAATTAAATACTTACATACGTGGTTTTTTTATATTATGGTTTCTTAAAACCATTACTTTATGAGTATTGTTTCTAAAATTAATATAAAAACAGTTCCAAGTGAATTCCTATGAAATGTACAAAGTTCTAGTAATTTTCTTTGTGCCCCTGCTCGATCTTCAGTTCGGCGACCATTTTCTAATCGACCTATCAATTAACTTCCAAATACAATAGAATTTTGGTATTTTATGTTCGATACCTATGAATCTGACAGCTGTTTGGACCACACACCTACATAGCGCCGCCTAGAAAAATATCGAAAATCCTCATTTTATACCTGTCTCCAATGGCGCCAAAGACCAGCGAGAAGATCATCCGAGCGAGGTACGGTAGCGACGACAGTGTGCCAGTGGACGTCAAATTGAAGCCTAGCGCGCTCGACACAAACTTGGGTGCGGCGGTCATCACGAAGTACAGGCCCCAGTTGCTCCCGTAGTGGAGAACTACCATCGCTAGGAACGGGAACGAGGTGAGAATGCTCTTGAATGGAGGCACGACCTGGAAAAGATAAGACATAGTTTAAAATAAGAGGGGCTGATCTATCGACAACCTGTCATTATAACTATCTACGTCAGAAGAGAGCGTATCGCGGCAGATAAAAGGTGAAATTTTATTGGATGTTCTCCGTTTAAGTGCTTGTTCAGTATCGTTTTCCAATAAGGTAAATAAAAAAAAATGTATGACGTTATTTTTTTTCTATTGGGCAGGTCTTTTAAATTAGCAGACGCTCCGTGGAAAATCAATGTCTTTTTTGGGAAAAAAATAAATTACTTACGCCTTTTTCCTTACCGGAACACGATACTGAACATACGATACCCTTAAACGGAGAACAACCATTAAAATTTCACCTTGTACTCGTATATTTGCTACCCCTGATTTAAAGTTAGACCTAAATACCTAGACTGATTTAATCTAAATCGATTTAGAAATTGTTCTGTTAGCCAATCTCTGTTGCATTTTAGGAAGAAAACGTTTTTTGGAATAGGTATTATTGGGTTTGCGTACAGAGTCACAGTAGTCATACTTTCGCATACTATACTCTTATAATATTAATAGTGTCTGTAATGGCAAAAACCGCAATAATTTCTGCACTTTACGTGCTTTATTTTCAGTGAAATCCTGATAACGCCGTCTTAGTATACCTACAAACAAACAAAGTAGACAGATAAACTGATGTTAATGTCCGGAGGAAACTACTGGTTAGTAATAAAATTATATTCTAATGTTTACTGTCTCGGGTTCCGTACCGAAACGTGATTGTACCGTACTTTCCTCTATAGATATTAATAACCGCAATAGGTATTATTAATTCATTATATACATTTATACATCTGAAATATTTTCAGGACATTCAGTTTAATATTCGTCTTGAATTAAAATTATGGTGTGGAACGTTTTGTGTGCCAGTCCGACTCATAATTATAGCATTGTCAGTTTTTATATTACCATGTATTTTGCCTCGTACATATAGCAAAACGTTTCAAAACCCATTTACTTAAAATGCAAATGCCGTGATCTGTCTCTGTCATTTCATATAATTTTATATTTGCACATAATTTTTCTATTAATTTACTATTTATATAATGTATATTTTGTTTCCTTAATAATATTTATTTATCTATATTATTACACTACTTCCTCGTGTTTATTATATTTATAATTTAAAACTAATGGAACTCCGTGCAGTATGCTCGCCCGCTATATAGGCACTCCAGCCTATTTTCCGCCGCCGGGCACCACGGAAGACCAGCGCTGTGGCACTGTCATAGCATTATGCTGAGTGGTGTCCGTTTGCAGCAACTACAGCGGCACCTATATTTCTCTGTGGTATTGATTGTTTTCATTCTTTGTTGTATTACCATGTAATTGTTAGCTCGTAAGAAGTATTTTAATTAAGGTGCTTTTTGTAGTCTGTTTGCAATAAATATATATTCTATTCTTTCTATTCTATTCAAATTATTTTCTATCCTAAAAAACATGGTATCGGTAGGAACCTCTACAGTCTCCTACATAAAATACGTTGTACCTATCTATTACAATTTAAACTTTTTTCCCTATAAATAAGTTCCAAAATGTAGGTACGCATATTTATAGATGTCACTGTACCTACTAAGCTACCTACATTTAGGCACATTAAAAATACTCTTAGGATAATCCTTCGGAACAATACAAGTAATTGCCAATACAACAATGACGTAATAAAAATGCTGTAAAAACTCTGAATATTCACCCGATATGACGCTATATACGTGATTATAAGTACCTACACGATTTCGCCCTACAACATGTCAGTCAAGGCGTTCGCTTGTGCAATAAATAGAGTGCATCTAACTACAAATGTCATGCCCTACTTGTGCATCACATGAAATTCCAACTTGGAAAACATGCGCGATGATTGTCTGGCATCGATTGATGGCGTAGGCAGAGCATTGTACCGAGGAGAAGTTTCATAGATTGCGAAACTTGCATAGATAATGTTCTCGGGAAACTCAATTAAACAAATAATCTAATCAAGCCAAGACCGTACTAGATACATGCCTTATGAGTTATATTTACTGTCTTGTTTACTTATTTACGATTTATAATACATGTTTATAAGTTCTTATGGAAACATTCTCAATGAGAACTTACTCTTGAATCCTCATGAAAATTCTCGGAAATTTTCGAGTATACAAGATTCCCGCAATTTTGAGCATGTTGCGTAGGTATCATGTGATTGTATTGATCAATGCATCTGGTAGAGAGTTTATTTTTTTATAAAACCTAAATATTCAAATATATGTACCTAGTAAATATATTACTTATAGACACAGACATTTTGGACGAAACAAAATAATGCCCTAGGTACTTACCTACTCCTTACGAATTAAAATAATATTCTTCACTACTACTAAGTAAGTAATTCTTCATATTATTAAGTAGTAGGTACATTGTATGAGTATGCATACTAATACTCATACTCATTTATTCGCAATCTTATTACATGTCAATTTGAAAGAAGAAAAATTATAAATAGGTAATCAAATTAGTAAACGTACCCTTAGGTTATTTTTGTTACAAACTTTACATACATTGTATAGGTATTCCAGGATTTTTTCAGATGTCGTGGGAGTATACAACGTCCCTACCACTACCTATATGATGGTGCCCACCCATCGTTGCTCCATACCATGTGTGTGATGACCATGTTAGCTTACCTTGGTATGCTTGTTCTGTTGCACTTTGTCACCAATGGCTTCGAGAATGTATTTCTGCTCCTTGTCGGATATACGCGGGTGCTGGACTGGCGAGTCATACACAAGCGCCCACCATGCCACACACCACACGATGCCAATCGCACCTGGTGACAAAGACAGCTTGTTAATAAAGTGGAAAACACATGGTCCACGGAAAAAACATGTCCCGTGCCAAAAAAATCAGGGCAAATTCACGCCTTATTCTGTTAAAAGCAAGGTGGTTTTTCCTTCTGTATGAATTGACTAGACATGTTCTTTCCGTGGACCCTTCATATGAACGGACTAACAAAATGATTCGCATTGTACAAAGTCACTATTTTAGTTAGCTAAACAGGTTAACAGAGGTTCTGGCTGGGTTTTTGCATAGGTGAATTCATGAAACTGGAATATATCTACTTAGGTACCTACTACACTATATGACGTTGTTTCATTGCTGTTATTTTAATATTTCTGTATTGGAACTGAGGAACTATCTATGGATTTTTTTAAAACACCCACACTAATTATTTATTTAATGTTTACCTACTCTTTGAAATTACATTGAGTAACTTAATGCTTATACATATATACTCGTATACCTATTAGGTATTGCTAAAATGTAACTACTTAGTCTTTGAAATATTGTGCAAATCGATAGGTATAACTATTCCTCGTATAGCTATCTGAATTGTTGACGTGCTTGGAATAGGTGCTGTTTATTTTGTTGCCGTAGGTTCAGTTACATTACAACACAACGATAAAACACTAAGAGGAAAATTGTCGTACTTGCCCGGAATATAAAATGCTTACCTAGTAAGTGGTACCCCACAGTAAGTGGCCACAGTCAACAGACTTGTCGGTAAAGGACTCAGAGAGTAACAATTTATCAGTCTCCTTAGCATGAGCTGATAGCGTGAGCTTAACTGTATCGATGGCGTAGCTTTACTTTCTATCCGTTTCGCTCGCACCAATTCGCGAGTGTAAGAGGGTATGACAGAAACTACTCGTATTATTATTTATTATACCTACAAACGGAATACAAATAGTTATTATACATAGCTCCACCAAACTATAAACTGATTTATGCTGTCGATATAATTAGTTCAGTTAGCTTAGGCGGGCATCTCACGGCACGGACAATTGTGATCATTGTGCATATTTACTATTTTAGAGAATGATGACCGCATTTTCCTGTAATATAATATAAATTGTGCAGTTCCAGCCGAAGTCGTCAATAGGGTCCAGTGAGCGATCACGTGATTACAGTGTCGATGGCGCCCCCATACTGTTTACAAACTTGCTCCCTGTTAGAACCTCTGCTAGCTGACGCGGTTTCTTCGAAACGGACGCTCGTATAACAAGAAACTGTATGAACGGTGCGTATTACTGGCGCGTGCGCTTGCGACGGATTTTAATACTGAGCGGGACTGCGCAGTGCGCACTCTGATCACGCGGCAGCGTCGGGACTAGGTAGCGGAGGCCCTTAACGCACCTAGCTCCGTCAAAACACGCAACCATTAACCACAGAGAAAAGAGACCACATTTAAGTACCTGGAACATAAAATGCCTAGTCCCAGTCTAAGTTGTCCATAAGGACATGCTTATGAACTTGTTCTCTGTTACCGTGCCTCATCAATCACAACCCAAAACCATTATCCACCACCAGGTGGCTTATGATGGTCCCGTTTTATCTATTTATCGTGCTACGCATCACTTTCGCACTTACATACTTGTTAGAACCTGACGGCAACAACGACAAATGATTAAACACGGTACCATCATAAGCCTACAGGAAATAACCACATATACCTGGAATATAAAAGGCGTAGTCCCACCCGAAGTTGTCAATAAGGGGTCCAGTGAGAGACCAGGTGACCACAGTGCCGATGGCTCCGCCCAGCAGCGCGCTCACGAACTTGCCCTTCTCTGCGGGCGGCGCCCAGTGCGCCACGAGCGCATGGAGGGCGGGAAAGAGGAAACCCTGGACGAAAGATGACATGAATACTTGTAGAGTAAATAAATCATCGCAATGAGCAGATTTCCTGAGGAAAGGTAGGGTACAGGAGGATATATATATTTTGTAGACACCTGCCGTGTATTTCGGCTTTTAAAAAAATTGTTTCATTCCGTTCCATTCAGGTAGGTATTCAATATAAGATTGTAAACGTGTTTCAAGTTAAAGCAATATTAAATCTAATACTCGTAAAACGGTCACCGGCCGCCGCAACATCATATAGTTTGATTCACACTAAGATAATAGAACACCAAGAATCACTTGAAACAAATTTAAACATACTGAACTGCCAATATGACAATACATTCACCTAAATGGCATAAAAAAGAGCGAGAAAAATACGAGTAAACGGAATGGGATGCCACAGTGACGTGAGTATGCAAATTATTGTTCATCTTGAAATATTTCGCAAGTACGTGGAACAACAAATTGTGTTTTCCTTAACGGTAACCTCCGAAAGTGTTTACATTTTTTTCTTACTGTCTTCCATAATGTTTTTTTAACTTCGGTTAATTCGATACACCCTTTTGATATGCTAATCAACTTCCTGGCAAATAAATTTACTCTGTGTGAAAGTATATGTTCTTCGCGCCACAGGTATCACTTTTCCAATTAGGCAAATAGAAGTGATACAACGGCGAAATTAATCATCGAATAAAATGACACCATTTGATTTCATGATGAGGCCAAAGCCCTACATGGTGGCTGCAGTCTTTTACGATTATATCTAACTAGTCCCATTACCTAGGCGATCGTTAATCTCACGGTCTTCCAGATTCCTAGCCATATACTTAAAAAACCTTTACCTCAATGAAATATACGAGTAAGTGTTTTCTAATTTGCATAATCATTGATTACGCAGTGCGGTCTGCAACGATGTACGCAACGGGTGCGCCAAAGTATTTATAAAATTGCAACTTAGATTATTGGAACTCCGAAAATGTTTCTTATACAATTTAACATCATAATGATCGGTATCTAGAAGTAATCTTTGTTCATAATTATCATTACTTCGAATTATTTGTGTTCATAATGTTGTTTTTCATACATATTTTTAGTACTAACTTTTATGTTTATATAATTTTTCACTATACTTATTTTATCCTATATAATCTAATGTTATATTTATTTTTATCTGTACTGGTTTTATGTATGAATTATTTTTGTTTAATTAAATATAAATCGTACTATTACTGTAAACACTAGCTACCTGCACAAAGCAGATTGTGGCAGAGTACTGTACTAAACGGGTTCCCTCTATCTGGCATAACTTTTTTTGTCCGAAACACTTACTTAGGTCATAACAGACTTGGCATAATCTATTTTGGCATAATCTTAATGAGGCAGAAACATCACTTGGCTTAAATAACAATATTTCGAATTATTTTGTCCAAAACTATCTTGGCATATCATTATTTACGCCGAGTGTTATAAGACAGAAATTAGATTTGCATTTTTTCATTCGCAGTGAGCGAGCGAAGCGAGCGAACAAAACCTTCCGGGGCAAATCCGACTCGGATAGGTTAGGTTAGAAGACTAAGGCGGGAGCTTTGCTCCCGCCTTAGTCTTCGAGGTTATTTTTTTTTAGAAACCTAGAAAGTACTCAGCTCAGTAACACAGTAAGTAACGTACAGAATATTACTACTACCTCGATTATACAGGGTGTTTGTTATGTCGTTAGCCAAATTTGGATATGTCATTCGCGATCACCAGTACACAACATTTTTGAAAAAAAAAGTGACACTTTTTTTAGTTTTTTTTCCCCTTTTTTATCCGGAAAAAACATAATTTGTGGTCACTAGGCAAGTTTGTTTCAATCCGTGCGATTCGATGGCAGACAAAAGGGAAGCAGGTTTGAGTAGTCAAGTCTTAGCCAATCAGGAGTTCATCACAAGCACCGATCAGCCGACGTCACTCACCCCACCATCGGCACTAAACAATGAATAAAATGTCCTAACTACATGCACACACGATTGTTATTTGATTAAAACTGCCCAAGCGCATACCTACCTGTACCTGCTCGTCGTCATCAACAATTCAATTTGCTTAGAGAGTGCATTAGAATCGATATCTGAGGTAAACCAGTACGCGTTTGTATGACGGAACATTTAAGTTACTCCGTTCTTGAGGTCAAATTATGCTGGCTCGGCTGATCGCAAGATGCCATGTGCCATTTGTACAGCACTCTGTAAACAAAGAATGAACGCGCTCGAGTCAAACTACCCTCAGATCGGCGCGCAAGTCAAAATACCCTCATTATTAGTACTGTATGCGATAGACTGATAATGCTGTCTGCCTTATTTACCTGCAATTTAAGCTCCACCTCCATTCCCCACCACGCGTAGGAAACTTGTTACATACGTTATAACGCATTAAATTAGTTACCTTATGCGGGTTAATTAAAGTTGCAAACTCAAACACCCTTTCCAATCTGATTTGGCAGTTATGAGATGTTGGGGCAGTACGCAAAGTAAGCAAGTGATCATAGTGACCAAACATTCGTTAGATAATGGGATTTAAAAAAAAATCTATAACAAAAAGGATAATGAAAAATGGATTGTTTTTGTTTTACCAAATATTTTTTTACGCCTTTACCCAACACATATTGCAATATGGCTAATGATATAAAAAACACCCTGTATTGAGAGGTTGTAATTATTCCTTCTCTGTTATGCTAAAACAAACTATACCGATATTTTTTATGCACATCCAGATTATGCCTCGTCATAAATAGGAGCATCGAAATTATGCTCGAATAATATTCGAACAACTCGAAATCTGCCACAACGAAATATGCTAAAGTTGAGTATGCCACAACCCGTTTCTGCACAAAGCCCATTATGACTAAGTACATAGTTTATGTCATATAGAATTATTCATAAAAGAATTATGCCACAACAGGGTGAACCTAATGGGAAAATGTTTATAAATAAACAATTTATTTCAAATAACTTTATGGGTATAGATTAATCTACTTGACGACTTTAGGAGCATAAAATTTCGAAATAAAAATCGTTATGAACATTGTAGGTAGAAGTATAATTTTTAGTAAGAAAAAAAGTATGAGATAAAATTTTCGGAGTAATGATGATTATGAGTAAAAAACGGTATTAGTAAAAAAATTCGAAGAAAAAATTGTATAAGTGCCAATATGGACCCGTACGCAACACGTTGACAAAGCTATACTTACTGCGGCGAGCCCCATGACGAATCTAGTCGCGACGAGAACCAGATAGTGCAGTCTTGCAGCTTGAGGGGTTAACGTGGTCAGAATAGCGCTGAGAAGCATCGTCAGAAACACCACCTTCCTGGGACCCCAAAGCTCCGCCGCGGTGCCCCCCACCAAACACGTGATGGCGTACCCCCAAAAGTAACCCGACAACACATACGCCTGTTGCTGCGTCGTCCAATCGAATGTTATCACGCCATCTGGCTGTTGAAGAAAAAACTGATGTTAACTTTTTACGATGAACCGCTAATTCGTTTTTTAACGTTGAAGCTGCTTTGAAATCACTAGAGCAAATCGACAAGGTTTTAAATTACGAATTGGGAAGTATCTAATCAAGTAATAGCAACGACACACAATTTTATTTTATAAATTAAAGCTATATCTTGTTTATTTCATATTTCGCAAATCATTATTTAATACAAACCTACCTACTTACTGTTAGCTCATGTAATCTTTCAGTATTCGCGTATTTTGATAAAAAAAAAGTAAAGGCGGGTAGGCTTCAATGTATTTGTCATGTCTAGGTATTTCTTTTTCACCAAAAGACGAGACGAGAAGTATCTGTGGTCTCTCTCCACTGATTATGATCCAAAATAGACCACACAATTTTAGTACGAGTATACCGACGTAGAGCACTGTTTGTTGCAAATTGGTCCATTGCCTTACTTATTAGTTACACAGAACTGCTTTTATTACCTTCGTCTCACGTGTTTAATGAGGTCATTACTAGTATAGACAAAATCGAGACAATTATGTAAATTTCGAAAATTAAACAATGTGCAAATTATAAACGGTCTTCACTGTGATGACGATCAGTAACTAATTCTGAATATTTTTAGCTGTATTGATTCTATTTTAGTTGTCAAGTTAATAATTGCTAAGAGGTATTTACGTATTGCTAATAAAAAATATGAAACATTGCAGTTTAGCTAACAAACGTAAAGGCCATGGCAGGAAAAGGGAACATACACAACCTTAACAGCTTTTCGGGCTATTTCTTCTGATGATAAGTAAGTGGCGCCATTAGTAAATATTATACAAAAAATCGGTACCTATCCGCCTCTACTTATTAAAAAAAAAGTACTTTTTATGAATATTTATATCTTAATGGAACGAATTACTTATTTTGCATAATATAGGTATACCCAAAATTGATACCCGCATATAAACCGGACAGATAACACAACACACCATATAAAAAAAATTCGCGTGTCAAAAATGTTTAACATATAATTTTTCTGACTTTTAAAACAGAGACACCTCCAATTGTTTACGTATTATAGGTTTTTTCAATGAGCTATAGGCATCATTTTAATTCCTCATCAGTAAAAAAATAGCCCCTAAAAGCTATTAAGGTTAAGGCACATGATGCTCCCTTATCCCTTATTTAAGACAGACAATACAGTTCCTTGTCTATATCTAAATATGTGCAAACAATTTTCATATTATTTAAACAACCAACCAACCAACCCATCTGATACCAATTGAGATCCGAACTTCAAACGACTTCTTGCTCTTTAAACCAACTTTAGGAACTTAGGAAATGGGTCAAACGCAAACCCATGTTTGGAGTCTTTCCGGTGGACAATCTGAAAGTTAAGGCCTATAAAGCTTGATTTTCTTATGAAAGCCTTATCTTCATTAAGACGTACGCCTTTTTCATTGCGTTGTATGATAAAAATCATTACTACCTGTCCACAGCCTATTAACTATCGATCACAGGAAAGAAAAAGTGCGTGTACAGCTGAACTGTAGAGCCCCTCTTTCCTGTGGCCAAGAGTAAGCAACTGGTAGGGGTGTAGTCGTGATTTTTATCATACAATTCAATAGGAAAGGAGTGCCTTCAGTGCCGGATTTACAAATTTGCCGCCTGTAGGCCATTTATATTTTGCCGCCCCTAAGCCCCTATCCACTGTGTTAATTTGAATAATTTGTTAGGAAAATTACGAAGAAAGTCGAAACGTAAAAAAAGCTTCGTACATTATTCATTTAGGAACACTTGGACACTTTGGCAGGTATTTCATTTCACAGCCGTGTGTGCGTACGGGAGCGTTTGTGGCAGGAAAGGAAATCCAGCATCCCTAACCCCGAACTACGAAATCCGCAAATTTTAAATTTTGGGCAATGAAGGCGTCATTAGAGTGACAACAACAATTCCCCGAAATTTACGAATTTCGATGTTCGCGGTAGCAAGCCTTCTCTTACTTTGTACAGTACGCGAACTTTTAGCTGGTGTGAAGGGATGGACGCCTAGCCAACATACAGTGACCGATACAGTGGTAGATTAGAGATTATGCGAAGATACTGGGGTTGTACTTTGTATGGAAATTAATAATAATATACCACTCTATCCTTATCACACAAACTCTAGATAATTTAGATAGCGGTCCTTAAATTGGGAAAATAAAGAAGTTCTAACATTAAAAATTAAACATCAGTCTGAGCATAATTAACCCATTTAATAAATTTCAACTCGGTTTTTATAGTTAATTAAAATTATTTTTACTACGCTCACTCGCAAACAACAAATCAATCAATGTTACAATAAAACCAGAAAACATTATTATTTGGCTTTAAATATATCTGATAATTAACAAATATAGAAAACAACTTTTAGTCCCATCTTGTAGCCAGATTTGGTAGCTCATAGCTGGCTTCCATGTGAGAAAAATATTCCTGATTCGAAGTAGTCTACTCAAAGAAGAAAGCACTGAAACGTTCGTTTTAAATCTATTACATTAATAGGTATATGCGACGTTTTTTCTGATTGTTTCTTTAATTGTTAATAATCGGGTAACTTTCTTTAATTATGTTTGTTGTTTAATTGTAAAAAATACTGAAATGTCCTCTGTTAGCGCACTATAAATAGTTTACAAAAAAACGTATATCTAATTTATTAGAAGGTTTCATTATTCCCAGATTTGTTTTTAATTATTGAACGTTACAATAAATGTTTTTCAGATTTTGGTCCCATCTGGTAGCCATATTTGGTAGCTAGCTACGAAATAAGATACGTGTTTTCCTATCTTGGGGCTAGCTACCAAACGGGAAAGATTCTCTTATCCTCCAGTGTGCGACGCTGATTTTATCATTTCGTTAATTCTTTCTATTGAAGATTGAGAGGCTGTAATTTCAAAAACTTTCATTAAAGTTCTTACATATTCTTTTTGGGCGCATGAAAATTGCTGTTCATGGGTGTATTTGAGGTGCTCTAGTGTAGTACGCGGATTCCTTTTCCAAAAAAGGTCGTGTATAGCAGTTTGAAAAATACCGCACACAAAGATAAAACGCCAGCTACTTCCTACGACTTCAGAATTCCCGTTTCATTGCCAGCTTCGAATCAGGAATATTTTTCTTATTTAAAAGCCAGTTACCAAACTAGGCTACAAGATGCGGCTAAATAATTACCATTTTGTAATCAGCTTGGAATCAGCAATATTTTACTCATTTGGAAGCCAGCCATGAGCTACCAAACAGGGCTACAAGATGGAAATAAATGTTGTTATCTATAATTGTTTTCACTTCTCATGCTCTTAAAATGTTATTTTAGTCCCTGCGTATCGGGACTAAAACTCTTTATTAATCTCTAGGGACTAAAGTAAAATTTTTTTAATTGACGTTGGAAACCCGTAAACAGCCACACTCACGGTGTTCAAGAATAAAGGATAGTCGCCATTTTCAGTGCAGTGTATGGACCACTTTTGTGCATGCCGTGGATACAACCTCAAAACTTTTTTTAATTGACTTTGGAAACCCCTAAACAGCCATTTCTAGTGTTTATGATTTTTGAACGAACGGTTATTGACATTGAAAATAACCTCAAAATGTCAATCGTGAAAAAATATTAAGGAGAATCGATTTATTTTCTTGATATACATGTATATTTAATACTTGTTTAATATATGATTAAGATTGAATCCAATTTATTACTTATTTTTTAATAACCAATTAGCTTCAAAATCGTTATGTAGTTAGCTCCAATTCGTTGGCTAAATATGCAAGTATTTAAAGCGTCATATTTCGAAAAAGGAATACAGATAAAAACTTAAACGCGGAACCATAGACTTATTAATTTAATAGACCGAGTCTATTATATCTGTGGGTGACGCCAGCAATGCCTGTCAACGATCTTTGTTTGGCTATACTAGTGCACCTAAACCGCAAATAGTAAAAGTGATTAAAATAAAGCTTTTCATGTATATTTCTGTTCGATAAGTGCACGGAATGTGATAAAAGTGATGACTTGTGTGGTTCCATGGTGTAAAAACCGCCAGGGTTACCTAAATGAACAAAATAAAGACATTACGTTTCACCGGTAATTTAGTTTTGACTTGAATTTTAAAATTTCGAACCTTATTAAGGTAAAAGTAACTGAAAATCTTATTCAATATTTGTTGCCGGATACATGTGTGTAGCTTTGTGAATTAACCATTCGTATTTGCATTCGTAATGTAATTATAAATAGTGGGATTCAAATATTTGTATTGCATAGTGTTGTACTTAAGCGATCGATCGTGATATCGATAAATCTATTGATAGCCAACTCAGAAAATGAATCGATGTTTTTAATTTCCAACAGGTTTCCACAGGACACTGAACAAAGGCTAATATGGGTCAAAAATATCAAAAAGGCAGACGACTGGTGCCCTAAAAAGTATTCAAAAATATGCTCCGCACATTTTTAAGCTGTTGTTTCAGGCAAG
>JALPQI010003655.1:0-90332 GCA_025490895.1 Thaumatotibia leucotreta | reverse complement strand
CCGTGTTTTTTGAATGTGTCTTCATATTTTCTACGGTTACCGCGATGATTAGTTGGTTACTCATGAGATAAAACTATTTATGCGGATTAGGTATATAAGTCTGTGTCTTGATTTTACGACTTTTAAGAAGGCAACCCTGGGAGCTTAGACAAGTTGCCAATCGCTAACGCTTAATCGTCAATCGTAAACGAAAGGCAGCTAACTGTCTTTGTCGCACTAATACGAAAGAGTGACAGAGAGGAAAATCTTCGATACGCTACTAAGCGTTAGCGATTGACAAATTGGCTAAGCATCCCGGTCTTATTAAAAAATCAACTAGTGCTGGAGTCGCGCCCTGTAGGCCTAATGCGAACTTCATTGTAGTTTTTTTCCACCGACTTCATAAAATAGAAAAAATTAATGGGTTTTTGTCAGTCGGCAAAAATAACAGCTTGTTTAAAGATTAGATTAGATTAGATTCATTTATTTCATAAAAGAGAATTACAGGTTAAATTTACATTAATGTCAAAACTAACAGAATTTCTTTTATGATCGTCAATAATATTCAAAAATAAAATAAAAATAATCAATCAATATTCATATGTAACAACTATCAAATAAATAATTTTATGTTATATCTCCCAATAAGAATCGTCAATAAACAAAAAATAAAAATACTATTAATATTATTAATAACAAAAACAACAATTTACAATCTAAATTACAATTTTAGTCTCCCAAAAAGAATCGTCATAGTCAACCGGTAAACAAATAAATAAAAACTCAAGTTACAAATTTATCTCCCAATAAGGATCGTCATTAAATTTAAAATAAATATGGTAAAAATGTCAATACAATCAAAATGTTAAAGCCATATATTCCTTAAGAGAGTACAAGGGATTTTCCAACAAAAGGTTTCTCAGTCGATGGCCAAATGTCTGATCACATGGCTCATTCCTCAGACTTGCTGGCAGGTGCTCGAAACACTTTGGCCCAATAACACGCGGGTTCTTTGTTGAGAGTGCCATGCGACGAGGAACTGTTCTGAGGCGTCCTGTAGAACGCAACTGCTTTCCCGGGCAGTTGACACGTGCAAATTGGGTTATGTTGCTTCGAACATACGTTAACAAGTCGAACAGATGCTGTTTAACCGCACTGTTTTATCTCCTAAAAACAAACTTGATCATGAAAAAGTCTTTGTATTTGCCAATATGGAAATTTACATTTGTATAAAAATGAAATGAAATATGAATATGACACAAGAACAAAAAGTAGTACCTATGTTTATCGCACATGCCGAACTGACTTCCTTATTTTAATCGCAACAGGAACACCTTATTAAAATTCGTTTTTTATCAGCTTATTAACTGCGTGAACCAAGACTTAAATAAAAATCATAATTAGTTGTTTATTTTTAATGGACTAGCTTTAAAACCTATTTACATAAACTTTTTCCCGAGTGACGTGTTTTCTTCTTATTATACATTTTTTTGTACTTACAATTACTTATGTAATATTCATTTGTTATGTACACCTGTTTTGTTGCAATTTATCATTATCAAGTTATCAGTAAACGTATCACTTTATCCCACCCACTCCCCACTCATTGTTTCGCAAGATGTAAACATTGTGGCTCGCTGCGCCATCTGTGTTCAAGTAGCGGAAGCTTAATATTGACTGCTTCGATCGTGTTTTAATAGATGTCGCTTGGGTAGTTGATTATTTTGATGTTTGAGATATCAATCACAGATTGCTATAGTTCTGTAGAATCGACCGATACATTCTCTTCATACAAGAAGCTTCATTGATTTCTATCCTATAAATAAAGTCGTGAGAAATTGTGATTTTTCGTTATTCTGGATATATCTAACATGTGTTTAAAAACCCTAAAAATAATCAGTCTGATGAATCAGATACCACAATACGTAGCTTCACGGTTTTGATTATAGGAGAATTATTTTAATTTAATATACAAAACATCCACGTAGTACCGAAAACTCGTCGCAGTTGCTGAATTTGTAGTCGACATTCCGAAAGATTATTATCGTTATGTTATTCAAAGTGACACGCACATAGCATTACTAGTATTACTACCCCAAAATCTCAAGATAATTAAAAACAAAGTTGAATACAATTATTTTAAAGGACCCTGAATTTACGATACATATTTCGAAACATTGCTGTTGCAATGTCGTGCAAAATCTATAAGTCAACTAGCCCAACACCGGGTGACCTAAGTAGCAAAAAATCAAAAATTAAAAACAACTCGAAAGACCCTGGCTTAGTACGCATTTCGAAAGATTTTCCTCGTGATGTCAGCGTGACCTACGGGCGCACGTAGGTCGGAAGGCCGCAACAGATGGCAGCACCCACGCCACGCCGCCTGCGAGCTTTCTCGTATTCCGGTTATACGTCATTGTTGTACGTCAGTGTTGTAATACTATAGTAGTAACGTGTTAAAATTGATCGATATAGTGATTTACTACTTAAATATCCTTGATACACATTCACTACGTAGAATTTGAACGGTCGAAAAAAAAACACCCTGTATAATGTGACATTATTACCCAAACTGACCTACCTACTCCCACGTTAAGCTCAATAAAATTACCTACCATAAGAAAGAATAAATGATAATTCTATAGCATATTTTTTTGTCACCTATACCGTGGTATAGATAAGTTTTTTCAAAAATATCATTTTTAAATGCCCGGATAAATCCTTCAGATAAAAATTATCGCTATTCTTTTATCCGACAGATATATTTTATTCGGAGATGATGCAACAAGTCTTTAGTCTAGCTAGCGAACTAAGAATCTATCTGCGGCTTATGATAAATAAATGAATCGACAACGCACCGTAACCAGTACACAATACACAGCGGTGCCATATATGCGTATATGGGTATAATTGAAAACAATCGTAAATAAACCAAGTAATAAACAAGTCTAATTGCGATTGAAATGTATGCAGCCGATTATAGCATCTATCGATCGAGAACCAGTCTAGATCTTTATATAGGTTAACTAGATGTAACGATGTCATTGTTGTCGTACAAGTATGAAGTTATATTTATGTCTGTGATTGGTGTCCCTTAAATATATTGAGATATTTATATAACGTGTATTTTTGTCATTACTTCACAGCTACAGTAATTCATCTCTTCTAAACATTACAATATCTTATATAAATTTTAATAAATTTACTTATAATTTAAAAATAGCACTAAGTAACATGTTGTAAAAATAAGAATAAGGTTAATATATATTTGCTACGCCCATCAGAGTTCATAATGTCACATGTGTATACTTTGTCGTGCATGTGTGAAATACATTAAATAAATGGGTTATAAAGAAACTTTTTATTATGTACCACTAGTACTTACTCGTAAGGACTCTATTTAACATTCAATTAGACATGTAATTCCTAATACCAATTCCAAATTATTTGCAGAACCAAACTGTAAATATGTTTGGCGGATCAGTAAAATTGCCAAATGCAAAGAAGAATCCTTTAATTATATCATGCCTTGTTATTATATATTATAAAAGTTTCTCACATGTTTTATCTGTCCATGCAAACAATGCAGACTGTAATGGTAAGTCTGGTAAAGGCTTTCGCTTGGCGCTTACCGTTGCGGCCGAGAGATGGCGTTGCGCGTATGATTGCGAGAACCGCGCTTGAAGCTACTGCCGCTTGATAATAGGTGGCGCTAGCAGTACTTACAATTCAAGACGAAGTATTTTATAACATTTTTATAGTGCTGTTAAAACATCTTTTAATTGTTAGATAAAGAGCCTGTTGTGTTAACAAAAAAAAAATAGTTACGTAAACAGTTTACAATTTCTAAGAGCTTTTAAAAACATGCCAGCATTGCCAGCCGCATATGTTTTAGATTAAAAATAAGAAAATGTAGATATTATTTCGCGTCATGTTAAATTCTATTGACTAAATTCTTAAGTATTTAATAAATATTGTTGTAAAGTCAACCAAGACATGTGTCCACTTTTTCGCCTTACAGCAATGGAGACAATGGAGTAAAGTAAATAATAGTCAATAATAATATTGTTTTTTAGTAGGTACTCATTAGCTTATTGTTTGATTTTGTTTAAAGAAAACTTAATGCAAAGCCGTGAATATAATTTGACATTAATTTCTGGTTATTAGATCATCGTGTTATTTCAACAAGGTTAGCATATACTCGTCCATATTTAATTCTAGTCGTTCCTTTTACGGGACATTAATTATATGTTAAAAGGTCTTCCAACACATATTTATTGACCGAAGCGAAACGGAGATGTCTGTTTCAGATCGGGCAAAAATACTTTCGTACATTCAGGTTTTTTTCACGAACCACTGACAACTGACAACCTTTGATGCCCAAATGTACGAGTATAAGTCATAGAGCATTTCTTACTCTAAGGAGAATAATCAATTGACTTAAGAAGTACCCCCTAATGCCCGCCTTCTACTGCGAGCGGAACGGACTCATTAATGGCTCCGTTTCACGTTCATCGCGGGCCAAGTGCTAGTATGCAGTTGACGGCTGTAAGTCACACCAGGGATGTACTCGTAAGTTAAACGGAGCCATTAATGAGTCCTTTCCGCTCGCAGTGGAAGGCGGACATTAAAAAGTAGTCGATTTACATATTTTTTAAATTTTCAGGAAAACTATACGAGCTAGGTCAAAATAGTTAAAGACTGAATCATTTTGTACCTACTAAATTACTTACACTTATTTATTTTGATACGATACGAGGTATAGTTTCCAAGGCTATACCTATTACTCGACTAAACCTATACGACTATACCTCGTATTCCAAGATATGGTGCATCCAAGTTTAGTTCGCGGCTACATACTGCGATATGGTCGCAAGATAGCCTTCGTCTTTGCAGAATTATATAAGAACATACATTATAAGTCACAAACATACCAAAAGTCATCATCATCATCATCATCATATCAGCCGAAAGACGTCCACTGCTGAACATAGGCCTCCCCCAAAGATTGCCACAATGACCGGTCCTGCGCCACCCGCATCCAGCGGACTCCTGCGACCTTCACCAGGTCATCGGCCCACCTTGTGGGGGGCCTACCCACGCTACGCCTTCCGGTACGTGGTCCGGATACCAAAAGTACTAGTCAAATAACCCGTCCCGTGTCATCCCTGGCGCAAAAGTGCCCATCACGCTCGCGGCATTGCCACGCTGAATCGCGATTGACAATTTTTGCACCAGGAATGTCCCGGAGTTAGGGTCAAGACCTCTCTATCGTAAACGTCGCCAAATCTCCGCGACAAAATCCTTAGCTTCTGACCCCCAAAAACCAGACGTCTCCACAGTAAACGGGACAAATGCATAATTATCTAGCACCGAGTACTTGTCCCTCTTTCTGGCGGCTGCCGCCTCTGCAGCTGCTGCTGCAACCCTAGTGGTGCGAGGCTGCAAAAGTGCTTACGCAAGTTGCGTCCCAGAGGAGGCTTTTAATATTTGTGTTAATAAAAAATGACGGATACTCTATATCGCTGCGAGATAATGTCGCTTTCATCATGTGTTAGCTACAAGACTTTATCGATATGTTCCTTAAATGTCACAAAATTAGGAAGTGTTATAATAAGGAAGAAATATCTAATAGATACTCGACAGGTGCGACCAACCCACACCGATCTTGTTTGCTTCGAGCGAGTGGGCATATGGGCGGTTTAATATGTAATACATATTGTTTATATGGTATTGTACCTTAATTATGCTGGCTGACGAGTTAATGAAATATATCATAGTGTGAGTGGGTGTGTTTTGTATGGAATGTGATCTAGTAAGGAAAAACATAAGGTTTTATAATGACAATTTTCCTGTATCATTACAGTAATTAGCTGTAAAAAATAGAAATTATGTAATTTTTCATGTAAATTTTATCATTTGTAAATACGTCAGGATTCACGTAAGTCAGAAAAAAATATACTTATATAATAGGAGAGACATTATTGTGAAGGATTATATCGCGTAGGTATATTAACTGCGTAGATTAATAGTACATTATTGCAGAGGCCGGGAAAGCGAATTTCGTGGATGAGTATTTTTTGTCGGACGAAGCGAAGCTGAGGCCGACAATTACATACGAATCCACGAAATTCTATTTCCGTCCGAGGCACATATAGGACTTTTCTCCAAACATGCAAGGAAATAAAACAAAATTTATTACAATCGATTAAGTAATTCTTCTTGCAAATTGAATAACAATTGAAAAGAAAAAATCTCTTATGATTCCCGCCTAAACTTTTTTTTAATGCATGGTCGTTCATAAAAAATAGTAACGATATCTATGGTTTCATTAAACCGTACCTACACGACCTGACACACCGAGGCGTTTGTAACTCATGATAGAACGAGACGGCCATAGATTTGATCGCCGTCTCTCGCTCTATCCAGACCAGGCGTTTGGTCGTGGCTTTAGAATTTGGCTGTATGCATTTTTTTCAAAGTCCAAAAGTAGTTTTTAAGAAGTAAAAAACAATACATTAATGGATTTTAGTACAATTTCGCGGCCGCAAAAACTGTACAATAATGAAAATCTTTTTTTTTAATTTGAGCTGGTACATAAGAAGGTACTTCGCGTTTCGTTTTTGCTACATTAATGCGAACATTTCCGAGCATATTGGAGAAAATTCAATTAAAATAGACTAACAAAGAATTGATTCAGTTATTTAAGCGAGTCGACTTAGAAAATTCTCCACTTTCCTGTCAATCGCTTTACACAGTTATGTTCATCACCAAACTGCGAAGATAGCGCCAAATGTCACCAGATGGTGCCATTTAGAAAGTTGACATTGGCCACGCTGACATATTTGCCGAGGAATTTACATTGTGTATTATACTGGTAATCCTATACTTATTCAAATTGTCATGAGGTCACATGAAATTAAGTCACGAGTCCGTTGCAAAAAATCGTTTTATCTGCTCGTTCTATCATGCTTGATGATTTAAAGGCATAAATCGTAACAGTGTATTTTTCAGTGATATACTCTATGCCCGAGTAAACTTCAATATTCATTGTGCTACTATGGAAACCATAAACAGAAATGTAATTATTACGAAGGAAAAGACATCAACGAGAGCTAAATACTTGTTCTTCCTATAAAAGACATCAACGCGTTTGGCCATCATTCATTTTCATGGCCCAAGGTCCCAATTGGTTCAGTGGACAGTGGATACATATTATCTACATGATAAGATACATATGTCCATAGTGTTTCCCGAGTCACTAATAACCTCGCACATATATTACTCATACTGAGCAACTTTTAGTATGGGACTAAAAATCGCGAGATTTCATACAAATTTGTTACGTAATCTGGACATATTGTATGGTAAAGTGATTTTATTTACGCGACTTCGAGGTTGGTCCCATACTAAAAGTTGCTCAGTATGACTTAATATACAGGTGTGCGAGGTTATTATTGACCCAGGAAACATCGTGTAGGTATATAAAACCCATTGGAACCAATTGGATTCCCAAAGAGACAATATAAATCAGATTGTAAGAAACTTACGTATCATTTTCATAGTCCAAGGTCCTAATTGGTTCAAAGCACACATATTATCTACTCGTACATACGTATTCCCATAAAATAACGCCAATTGTTTAACAACAAATGCAAGCGCCGTCACGGTTGCGCCGGCGCCGCTCGCCAGTCACCTGTCAAACCGCGCCCGAGCCGCACGCGTCGCGTTCCAATTTCAAATATTCGAAACGAAACGAACGTTCACTAACACGACTAATATTAACCAGTGATTTGGAATTGTTTTGTGGTGTGTTTATTTGTGACGTGATTTAAAAAAGTTTTTTTACGGTTATCGGTGACAGCTTTAAATTTTGGCGTGGATTTTTGCGGATTTTTAGGCGCAAATATATAAAACATACAAATGGATTAAAGTATATTCTGAAAGGGCCCATCATAAGATAAAATAGCGGATTATTTTATTAGAGACGAATTTATTTATTTGGGCCTGTGGTCGACTGGTGGAGAATGTAATTTCGCATCAATTTTACCATTTGTTCACCTTTGTAAAGTTTAAATTAATTAAGATTCTTGAGATTAACTCCCTTATTCATAAAAGTCTCCTACCTTAGCAAGCCTCTAATTATTGTGAGAAAGTAGAAATGAACAGTAGGCAATACGAGTATTTAGCGGACTAGCATTGCAATAAAAAATACAGAGTTCTGTTGTGAAACTACATAGTTGTATATAACGTTTTTCTAAAATTAAAAAAGGAAAATCGTTTGTTTACATATACATAGTTGTATCCAATAAACAGAACTCCATATTACCATTTTATATTAATATGCAATCCCTAGAAGTCTTCACACTGATTCTTACTGTGTAACAAGGTATAATACGTCTGTACCTAATATACCTATACCTACTAATACGTGAACCGTAGCTCCAACTTGTTTATGAAATCACGTCAAGAATTTTAGTATTTGCCAATAAAATCGTAATGGTTCAATATTTAGGTTTATTCCTTTTAATAGATAATTAGACAAGTTAAATTTAATTGCCTACATACAAACCATTGTCTTAGTTCAGTTTAACGTAACATATGTGCCTGCGTGCGCTTGCACAGTCAGAATTAGACGCCCAAAACCGAAAAGTCTAATTTGGAGTACTAGTCTGTATACACTTATGACTTTTGGTGATTGAGCTAATAGAGATTATTCATTAACGCTTGGCTATTGTTGCAAGGTTTCAAACAAAAATATTAGTATGTTATGTGTGAATATATTTACTAAAAGTATTTTTATTTGCATTGATGTTTCTTAGGTAAACATGCTATTTGATTTTATACTGTAGGATTTTTCAAAAAAATAACAGACGTGTCATAATACATACTGAGTGAAATTGAATACTTACAGCCATATATATCCACACATAGTCACATACATAGTTGTAAAAAGCATAATTTTGATACATACTACTTGTAATATTCGTATTTTTCTTAGGTATTGGTTCCTATGTCCTCTCTAAAGTTTTATAAATAATGCCACTCATAATTTGATTGCTCAATTATTAAGTAATTATCTTACAGTATTGCATCGAAATACAATTTTAAAAATGAAAATTATTTATTGAAACCTAAATACATCACGACAGTTATTACCAATTATATAAAATTGCAAACTAATAGCTGACCTTATGCAGAAGGCAATCAAATCTACATACAAACACATTTGATACCGTTCTTTTTCATTGGCATGACATCACTTTTCAATTTAACATAGTATTAATTTATTTCCACCGAATTATTATACTAGGTTTTTGGGATTATGATATTTGCTAAAATGGCAAATAGTGATAAAAATGGTCGTAATCGTACTGAATAACTTTTACCATGCGAATTGTGTGAGTGACGAGAGAAATACCCTGGTCACTTAGGGTGAAGATACATTTATCAGCATGCGTACGCATTTTGTCTAATAAAATTGGCTGTTTAGTATGAAACGTGTGCAAGCAAACGCGAAAAGCCGGACGCAGTGCCATACTAAACAGACATTTTCTATAGACAAAATGCGTACGCATGCTGATAAATGTGTCTTCACCCTTAGTATGAAACGTGTAAGCATGCGAACGCGTGCGGAAAACCGGACGCAGTCCCATACTAAACTGATATTTTATATAGACATAATGTGTACCTTGCTGTTAGTCTGGCGATCTCTGAAGGTTTCCATGGGAATCTCGATTTTATTTTCGCAATTAGTAGTTGTTCTCGGGGAAAAAACTAAAAATAATTTCGATTTCAATCATTTTGATTCAAAGGAAATAGCATCGTATCTATAGGTAATGTATATACGATTACGGAAACCATTTGTCAATTCTTGTTCATTTAAAATTAGCTTGAAATGCTTAAACGAGAATTTATAACCGACATTTTGAGTTTAATGTCTCACTTTGACTGGATTTCCACGTCTGAATAACATAATATATGTACAGTCAAGGGTATAAATATTATGTATACACTTTTTTACTTATGTCTGGAATATAAGGTCTAAAATTGTATATATATTTATGCCCCTGACTGTACAGTGAAATGTATTTCAGAACGGCACAAGAACTAAAGTTGTTGACATATTTGTGAAACTCGGGTTAATCCATTTCGGATACATTTTAAAATTAAACTTTATGGATTCCTCTCACCTTTTTTCAGAACTGGATTTGTCTGACTTTGAAGTTACCCGATATATTTTTAGAACGTAAATTGTACATGTTACAGGATATTATGTGGCATGTTTAAGTGCCCTCCTTACTCATTACTGAAACATGTTTCATGAGTCTGAAGCCATCAAAGGACCAGATTTGTGTTAATGCTTGGATAAATAAGAACGAATTTTTAAATTCAGAGCTTCGATACAAAAAGTGTTATATCTTATTTTAGCATTTCAGCTATAGGTTAGTAAAAAGCAAAGGATTTATATTATTTTTCCTCTCGCTGTAAAATGTAGGATATATCATGAAAATCTTCGATAGTGAAATACAAATTAATACATCTCCTACTTCAGTGTCCTAAGCTGGCAGTTCTGGGTTCAAATCCCAGTAAAAACATTTTGTTTTACATACGTACGTACGTCACGTAGTACCTACTGAAAAGGCTGTCATCAATCTTACTATGGGAATAGCTCGATTCGTGTAAAAGTTAATTAATCAATTTTATTTAAACCTACTCATTAGTTCCATAATTTAAGCCCTATTATTTCTCAACAATATGTCACTCATACCTCAAGGTGCAAACATGTAGGCACGAATCTAGTTCGCATTCCTACAGTAAAAATACCACAATTACTCTCCATACAAGGTCCCGCAAGGTCCCTCGTAGGCGTCACCATTGAAACGACCCCCGCAATGCCCACTCGATCATTTGCATTTCGGAGTTCCAATGCGAAAAAATATTAAAAGGTATAATAGTTTGATGCCTAATTATTTTAATAGCAATTGAAGACTGATAATGATGGAAGGCCTGATGAAAAAACGCTGAAAGAATTTGAAGCGTAGGATGGGAAGGAAGATTTGAAGCTTAATTATATAAAGAAGGTTAAAGTGTATACGTTTGCACATGTTTATCAGGAAATTAAGAGTAAAGATGGAAGGACTGTTCCTTGACTCGGTAACGAAAATATGGTGTAAAAATTTAAAGCGTAGGATGAGAATGAAGGTTTGAAGCTTAATTATATGAGAAAGGTTAAAAGGCATACGTTTGTATATGTTTAACAGCAGTTTAACACTAATGATAATGATGGTAGACGAAGTAGATGTACGATCAAAAAACGTTGTAGGAATTGAAAGCATAGGAAAGTATGAAGGTAAGAATAGATAATATTTAACAGGAAATTATACGTAATGATCATCAGATCCTTTTCGATTAATAGCTTAATAAAATGATGAGTATTCAGAACTAAGTTCTCTTGAAGCATTTTACGTGTCTGAAGTTCTACTGTCGTTGGATGTTTTAATGTTGTGTTTGGTTAAAATGTGCTATAATCAAAATGGCGAATACTGTGCAGTTATATATAACCGTAGTCGTTATTTGTAAATGTGTTAAAAAGAAACAAAATAAAATTATACATGATGATTATTCATTAGCGATATCTTGCTACTCTAAAGGTAAAATACGCTAAAATGAAGAGTAGTTATCGCCAAGTCGTTTGCATCTAAGACACAGTATGCAACGCAAGTAATTAGCAAGTTTGTCTTGCATAACTGTGTGCTCAACCAATCCTACCATTCCTACCTAATACACTCGAGAGCAAGAGTTTCGAAGGTGTAATGTTTCATGGAAAATACTGCAATGATGTTTTAAAACAGATTTTTTGATTGGAAGAAAATTGCCGTGATTTTTTTAAAACTCCAACAAAATATATCTTTTATTTATAGATAAATATCTCCGTAGGTAAGCTCCGTAGACAATCATATAAAAAGCAAGTTATGAAGAAAAAAGCCTCTTTTTTAATTGATATTATTTATTGATAATAATATTTTTTATTGATATTTAACAAAAATTTTTTATTGGCAAAAGTAAGGGCAATTCAAAATTATGCTAATGCTAAAACTTAGTCATTTTTCTTGTAAATACGTTGATCTGTTTGAAATTTGACTATTGCCAGCGTTATTCGTGAAAATTTACAAATCGAAACTTTTGCTTTTAAGTGTATACCATAAACACTCGACTCGGTACATCAACACAGTTGTAACAACCAGGATTTACCTACTAGTTACTACCTTGTCACTGTATCTGATGTCATGTGTCGGAAGTATGTCCCTAATGTATGCAAGCCATGTATTGGCACCGCATACTTGATCTCCCATTATGTCAACATGTATATTCATGTTTGCTCTCGTATTGCGGTCAAGGTTTACCTCATTTGCTTCAAAATGAGCGTTCATTTTTACAATCTTTCCCTTTGATCTTTCATTGATACTTTATAACCCTCCCCTCCCCCACCTTGTTCTACGTATTTCTTTAACTAGTTTCGTAAAATAGTACTTGTATTTTTGTACTTTAAATTCATCTCAATGTTAATCAATGTTAACTTAAAAAGTCATGCCAATGATATTTATCTGCGATTGCAATTTGAATGACAATTATTTTAAAACCGAAACACGGTGTCTGTAAATATTTATCTAAGCTAAGTCTTAACTCTGTCCTTTACACGCCATATACGATATTACCGGTTGGTTAGACGTAGGTATGACGTCCGCCGGAAGGGTCGCACCATATTCGGCGCCCGCGCAACCAGCTTCGCCGCCTAATCCGCCAACCAATCACGCCTTTCAATTTCAAATTTAGAATTCACTTTCAAAATCTTTTGTTTAAAATTCTCATAGAAACATACAAAGCTGTCACCGGTACATGATAACGCGCATCGAATTGTAAATCTCACGTTTGTTGTAGTCTGCGAGCGATGTTAAAATTACGCCTGTGAAGGCGAGAACGAATCGAAAATGTCGATGTACAGATTCGTAAAAGAGGGCGGCAGCAAGCGCCTCTTCGTGCAAGGGACACTCGAGAACGACGACTCGAAGCCTTTGAAGTCCAGCCTGAAGAAATCTACGCCGTCTCCCGTAGGCTCGCCCATCACCACGAGCCTTAACCTGGCTTCCGTGCCGAGGAGCCTCAGGGAGGGATTAACGAAACACGAGACGGTGTACGATGGCAACTACCCAGGCATGGAACGGACGTCCAGCTACCGATCCGGCTCGTACCGGGAAGAGAACTACAACGGCAGGATAGTCCACGATGGAAACCAAACGCATTTCGAGTATGACGCGGCTGACGGCGCGCTGGCCGTACCTTCTTCGGCGGCGGCTACGGAGTATCGGAGTTGCAGGCGATTCACACGAACAAAAGATTGTCGACCGAGATTCTAGGCTCTTCCTTAGAGTCTACCAAGATCTCGAAGAAAGACGATAGCGGGCAGAGGCGGATCACGACGAGGATCGTCAGGAAAGTGACGACGCTCACTCGGGGCGAAGAGAAGGCTTCTGCTGAGGACCTGACTCGGCGTGGAGAGGCTCGTGAGGTGCACAGGTCCGCCGAGCACTACAGGCATGTGGAGATGGAGGCCACTCACCCGCGAAGAGTGAAGGTAATTACGGGTAACACAGATTTAATTGAGGAAGCCATCTTTTTAAGCGATGGTTGTCATGATAATGTCCATTAAGATTGTGTTTAAGTAGTTTGTTTTTTAACATTCCATCGCCAATACTCTTCTACTATTCGTGAACTTTATGCGCATTGTAATAAAGGCTTATTGTGGTCAGTTAACTTGTTATCAAGATTTTTAGTAGCAGTCTCTTCGATCACTCCCAATTGGTTAACAATTACTCCAAACGTCTTATCTTTGTTCTACATATCGGAGATTATACGAACATGAAAGATTTAAAGACAAATTGTTTAAAAGCTTTCATTAATCTTGAAGTAAGCCATTTAAGCTTAAAGCACCATTTACGTCGGTGCTTAAATAAACGATGGAATTGCCTACTATTAGCGAAGTAATTGATCGTCCGCACAAAGCATTAGGCTGCTTTCGCACCAGAACTATGCTATCTGGATGCGTTTGACATTTTACGCATCACATTTTTGGAAAGTAGGACATCTTGTCTCGCATGGGACAATATCCATAGCATAGCCTGCAGAAAAGGTATCATTAGTTGGCTGGCTGCAGCATTAAAGTATTAGAAATATTTAGGTACCTACTAGAACATAATAGGATGTAGTACAATTTGACTTTGTTTATATAATTCCCAATGAGGAATGACTGCTTATTTACCCTTTTAAGATCACTCTAATAAGCTTATAAGTGATCAATTTAAAAACAATAAACTTTAATTATCCTTAATAGATCTCAAGTTATTATTATTATTTACATTTTAATGGTTCCATTTATAAATAACTAGCACACACGACGGGCTTATAACAGACTTTAAAGTGCACTGCGACATATTATTGAGTATTTTTATACATATACCCCGCATATTCCCTTTGCCTGTACGTATGTGCATGTACCGTAAGATCTGTTTCTCTCTTTAGATAAATTAGCTCCGCCGTATTTGGCTCTCGATTGCGTTCTTCAGTGCCCTTACCACTAACCGTCAATGATTTAAATCCGCGTATCTCTTTAGTATCCATATGTCATAAACTGAATGCACTGCATATATGGGCTTAGGCTTTAAAAACTACACCAAAACACTGAGATTGACGCTTTAGTAATCCCTAACGTTCAACTTAATTTATATGCCCTCTAGCCGACTTACGAAAAACCCCCATCCATTTCGTTGCAATATGTTTTTTTACTGAGGATACTGTATTTTCGTTTTTCGATGGCCAAAACGCATATTTCCTTGTACCAACAATCAACATACCGATATCATACCAGATTTGTAAGCCTCCGTAGCGTAATAGTTGGTATTTGTAGTGCCCCTGCCTACGGAGCTAGAGGTTCTGGGTTCGGAATCTCAGTGAGGGCATTATTTGTGTATTTATTTATCATAAATATTTCTCTTGGTTGTGGCTGTGTATGTAATAAGTATTTGTGTATCTATTATACAAGGTGGAATTCGACGAGGGACCTTTACGGAAATGGGAGATAGTTAAGGCTATACTGAGCAACTTTTACTATGGGACCTACCCCGAAATCGTAAAAAAAAAGTAAAGGTCCCTCGTCGAATTCCACCTCGTATATATCGTCGTACCCACAGCACAAGCCTTAATTGAGCTTACCGCGGGGACTAAGTATATTTGTGTAAAATATCCCAAGATACGTATTTATTATTTATTCTTCTCAATGTAATGTAACATCCTTAAACTGTGTCTATGTAATTTTTTTTTTTAAGAATTAGTACATACAGTTGCGTACACTCATTGCTGGCCTCATGGTAAGGACAGTTCACACATGGTCGAATAACGGTCCGTTCTAATTTCGAACTCGAAGGATGCGCAGGAGTGCTTAAAAAGCTCTTGAACATTTATCAACGTCTGACTTGATTGGCCGTATTGTAGGACTTGCAATGAAATCTACTGCACCAATAGTCAAAAGAATCAGCCAAAAATATCTTTCCTGATTTGGTTTACCTATTGTTCGATTGTTATATTGTTTTACTATTGGTGTTTTGAAAACTAATACAATTGAAGAGTCTTTCTAAATCGTCTTATTTATCAATGAAAACCACACGAACAGACGTAATGTATCAATATCTTGGTGTTAACACTGTTAACTTAAACTTTCTGATGCTTTGGTAATAACACTGCTTTTACTAAAGAGTAAAAGCAGTAAAAACTTCTTTTTTTTGTGGTAGAAATCAAATTATATCTTCTATTTTTTGTTAATTATATAAATAAATTATAAAAATTTGCTGTCATATAGGTACCAAAGCAATAAATTAGGTCTGTTTACCTATATTACGACTGAAGGTAGTCTGATCCAGGACTGAATTAAGTTGTGCCACAGATTCTAGTTACAAAATCCGATAAAAAATACAAATTTTAAAATTCCGTATTTATAATCTCAGGGTGCGCAAGAGTGTCGCCCGTGACGTCACCACTGACGCAGCGTGGGTGACGCGGCAACGATCACGATCCATATAAGGCTGTATAAGCTGGATTTATTATGGCGCTGTCATAAACTCATAATGGATATTGAATAACTTAGCGATCGACTATTGATCCGTCTTGCGTGGTAGTTTGTATTGTCATTTCGATAAAGTTTACATTTGCGAAGTGAATCTTCATGATAGATAAGTTATGTATTTGCTGTAGGTAAATCAGCCTTTTTTCTAAAACGCCCCGCGAACTTTCGATTCAGTTGTTGGGTTATTTACAAAGTAAATAGTCCTAAACTTATCTTCTGGTAAAACCAAAATTGTCGTATTAAAATCTTAACGTGTCTAGCACCGACACAAATTGTTAGAAACAAATCGTACAGTGTAAACAAATACGGCGGGTCTATTATTAATAAAAATCACTGTAATTACGGCCTAAGCGTTTAGCTTCAGGCCTCACTTAAATAAATAATTGCAGTTCTTCAAATGCTCTATAGATCTTGACGGAGAATTATTAATGTTAGCAAAAAATCTTTAATTCTGGTAAATGTATTGCTATTTATTCTTGTTCAGTCGAAAGTCTTTACTTTTGTTCTCATAATTCTCATTTGACTTTGAGTACCTACTTAGTGTATTTATAGTAATACCTACTTATTTATTAACTAGAAAGGAAAATAAAAGAGAAAGCTAAGAAAAATACATCGTCTGTCAAGTTACTCGTTAAAATAAGAGGCAGATTTGGATCGAAATTTAAAATAGCAGATCGAAAGCCACAGATAAGAGCACAATAATAGCATAGACATGACTGCGGCGCCTAAAGTTCAACTCTTGAAATAACTCTAATAATGTCAGCAGTTCAACTGTCTGAAGACGAAAATATTGAACCAGAATCGAGTAGTCTTTATCATTTACGTCATAAGGAACATAATAGAATTACACTGTAAGTCTTGCATTCGAAATTTAAAATTAAGATGTTCAATTCATTTTTTTAATTAACGCCTAGGAATCCATTCAGCCAGTGAAAGTACGTTATCATTTTAATTCCATACAATGGATAGATTTTCTCTTAATTAGTAATAGGAAGGCTAAGCGTGGGCGATTTGTTCGGTTAACTAACCATGAGATATGCGCTTGCATTGTCGTGAACATGTTTCGTTCATTTACATGCCCCAATTTATTGTATCTGGAACTTACAACATTGTCATGTCTATCATACATATTAAAGATACATTACATAGCCGAAAAACTTTAGGTAAGATAATTATTCTAGCCTCAAGCCTGCTACTGCGAATACCGAAATTTGCAAATTTCGGGGATTTTTCTTTGTCACTCCAACGAAGGCGCCATTAAGGTGCATTCATCCTTTCTTGTCTTATCATGTAAACAAACACTTTTTGAAAACATTATCACACTTTTCTCTGCAATTACACATTAATCATCACGTCAAATGTTGTTGCATACTTAATTAAACTCGCAAAGTATTATAATCACTCAAGAAAGCACTGAAAAATATCATTTCTGTAAAGATTTTCGTCAATAAATGCTGTTACGGTCGGATAACTTTAAAAACATCTGACATTGATGTGACATTGCGATGTCTAGATTGTCTATGTACCATAATGTTGGCATGTCAATATATCGATATTAATACTTAAAGTACAACTCGAGGAAAATGCAATTAAAATAAATTGCAGTAATTTATCAAATTTATTAGGGTCTCGTAGCAAAAATGGCAACAACGGAACCCATACTTATAGTTTCGCTATGTCCGTCTTTCCGCAGCATACTTAGCTCAGTGGCCGTTAATACTATAAATCTGAAATTTGGTACAGGTATACATATTGATCATGCCAAAATGAAAAAGTAAAAAAAAAAAATTTCGGGTACCTTCCCCCCCAATTGGTGATGTGGGGTGATTTTTTTTATTTGCTGTAATCGTATAGTGTGGGGTATCATTGAATAGGTCTCTTAAAAAGAAAAAGGGGCTTTTAAGAAAGTTTTTTTCTAAAGTCAATATTTTCGGAGATAATCGCTCCAGATGAAAAAAAATTGTCCTCCCCTCTGGCTGGTATAAAACTATTTCGAACATAATCGGCCCAGCCGTTTTTGAATAACTACGAAACCCTACACTGAGCATGGCCCGATATGCTCTTGGCCGGTTTTTGTAATTGATTTAAATATTTATTTTATTCAAAGACTGGCAGTGCTTAGTTGTCTATTGAATATTGAATAAAATCTTCACGTCAAACGTCATTCGTTTCGCTACTTCGCTTCACGTCGTTCGTTACGGGTCCACTTCATGTGATTTTTCTCATGACTAGTGGCGCCTTCGTTGGAGCGACAGAGAAAAATCCTCGAAATTTAACCATAGTTTTTGATATAATCTTATACGAATTAATTATCTTCCTGACAGACGATGTAAAATCGATAATCCTCTATTTACGTACCTAAGCTGTGAAATTATCGCTGACATTTCATTATATCGACATTTCTAATCACTTGTGATTGTCTTTTGATCATCGTTGACGTTTTGTTTGTTTTACTTGGTCTGTGGTTTGTTTACATGATAAGACAAGTAAGGATGAATACACTGTAGAGTGACAAAGATAAATCTCCGAAATTTATGAATTTCGGTGTTTGCGGTAGCAGGCATGAAATTAGAGTCAAATCTGTACACCTAAATGCGAGATGTCAAAAATAAAATTACATTGCGTATTACGGCAGTATCTTTTTTAAATCTGTACTTAGTTTATTATATGCCTCTTGTTTAAATCATCTCACGGCTCGCTGCTTCGGCTAAATCGTAATTGTATTCAGACTGCAAGAATTTTGCATAAATTGCACTGTCAGGGCGTACTCAGCCAATATTACGAATATCATTAAGCGTTTGACATATAAATTATTTCCTTCTTTAAGATTTTTTGCTAGTATTTCTTAACCTTCTGTGTTGGCTACGATTTATTGTGAAATGAGATTTCTTTGGTGATGTAAATATTAATCTAATACCAAGCTAATTAATAATGTGATGTTAGTCATAAAACCATCGGTATGCCGCAAGGCACTCATCTGAGACCACTGTTGCATATAATTATTCTATGCTTAACGCTTTTTGCTCATTTTAATGCTTTTTGCATAATCATTGTGCTTTCTTTTATTTAGTAATTAATGACCCATAATATGAAATCAATTTAATGTGGTATTTACAAAGTATGTACGTATATGAAGGCATTCATGATAAAACATGGGGAAGTGAGGATGATTCTACTTCCAAAATACAAACGTTTAGGCTAGCTTTTTTGTTAAGAATCCGAAAGGTTATAATAATAAACTTGAGTGTAAAATATAGCGGAACCATACAAAATGACATAAAAAATCTATCACGATAATAATGCTAAAGCAGGCTATGTTTAAGTACTGACTGGACGTAGACTTTTATCATTTATTATGTAAACACTTCGATATGATGATCATATGATGTCGCGAGGTGAGAAGGGTACAGGTGCAGAAGTTAATCTATGTGACGTCGGTAAATGGTACATAATGATGTATAACCTCACAGTTCTAACATCGTATTAATTAGACAATTAGCCATTTAATTCAAAGGAAAAACGGACAAAGAACTATTTGAAAGCTTAATGGTGTTATAAAGAAAAAAAAAATAAGGTAGCTGAACTCAGTGCTATTTACTGAATCGTGATACTTGGCTTGTCATTTAGCCGTTTAGATTTCGCGGATTAGACACACTAGAGAGGTACTGAATCGGTAATCTTCTCCAACGTTTTAATAGAAATAACCAACTTGACACGCTAGCTAGGTAAAAGTGTAAACTTTTATTACATAACAGTAAATAAACAATCAGTGTTTTTATAGATATCCGGCGCTGACAAGCTATGGTGTGCTCTGGTCAGACTATTGATCGAACTATTAGTAATTGTCTATTAGTCTATTACATATGTTCTATTGTTCTAGATTCTTCTATTGTTGTAGATTAGATGATATTCTGTAAATGCCAGAGCGTTTTATGTCACGGTAGAATCTGTATATGATTTTAGCCGAGGAATAGAATATATTGTACACAAATCGCTGCTGTAACTACTTGGTCTACCTCCTATGTGCAACAACCACCTGATGAAAAAAACACCCTTATTTAGAATGAAAGAAAGGTGATATTTCTATGAACTAATTGCTGTAGATCCGAGGTTCTTCTACCGTGTTGGTGTTCTTGAACTTTCGCGAATTTGTTCAGATGATAATCTTTTCACGTCTCTATCCCCAGTAGCATCATAAATCACAAGACGCGCGGAGATGCGCGCCGGTGCGCACGATTGTCGAAATCATGTGCGCAGACGTTTGCGCAGCAGGTCCCATTGTCTTTTGTTTTCGAAAATTATGTAACGGTTTTTAGGTCAATGTTAGTTTTGATACTTTTGATTTGATGGCTGAAGTATGTTATCGATGGGATTTGATATGGTATGAAAAGTGGAACTGATGAAGTCGTAAAACTGAGACTTTGGCAACAGTAATGAAATATTACTATTGTATTTAACAATAATGAAACAGAACTAATAGGTATGTCGTGGAGCTAATATACGTATATTCTCGTAGTAGAGTATTTCAATTTGCAGTCTTGTCTAACAAACTTTGTAAAGGAAGACACTACAATGCTTCAGTCCGAATATCATTCCAGATTCATTCTGTTCAACAAAATTAAGCTAAATATGCCTTTCTTTAACTATTTACCATGAACTCTGTGAAACATGGACTTTATTACTCATACTGCTTATAAAATTCGAAAAGCATTCATGAAGCCCAAGGCATTAAGATTTTTCCTTCCAATTAAGTTTTAATCGTTGTAACCAAGGTAACTATTCGGTTTTCAACGTGTAGTGTTTAAGCAAGGACCATACCGGTCAGTGTCTTTAAAACAATAGCGCATCAGCCAAGATGGCGGACAGGAAGGCGGCAGGTGCGCGCGCGCCGGCGCGTGAATGGCTGAGCGCCGTGCTCTATGGGTGCGGGGTGGCTCGATGGTTTTAGAAACAAAATAGTAGTCTTTGGTGCGGAAAATGCGGGCATATGGCAACAAGTCATGACTATACATGTCAAGTGCTTTCAATTTCCAATCAAAACTCAATTAAAAATTAAAAGGTCGACCATCTGTCTCTGGCTTTTTAATTAGGGCGTAACTGGAGTGACAGAGATATGCTCGAAATTTTCGATTTTCGATATTCGCAGTTGCAGAATAAGTACCGTATGTGATGCATAAATCGGTGTAGACACAACGCGGTATTTGGATTTTAACTGTTTTAAAAAACCCTGTTTCTAATGTATCTAGAGGAATTTTACTTACTATTAAACACAAACATGAACTCGTTATTAAAACCATAGTTCTGGTTATTAATACTTATGATCAATTGAAGAAATTAGGTATTTAAATTATTTTCGTAGAGACTAGAGTAGAGAGTTCATAACGGTGCATTCAGACCAAACGAGCTTCGCTGTTCTATCCCCCACTCTACGAAATCAACGAATCACGTTTTGTGTAACGAAAGAATTTCGTACAGTGGGGGATAGAATAGCGAATGCTCTTTTGGTCTGAATGCACCTTAATGTTACGTCTTATACATATAGTACATTTCGATACAAGTGCAAAAAAAGATGTTTTTACACGTGTATTGAACGACTTTTTTCATAACAAGTGCCTTGAAAAGAAAATTTTACGCACGTGAAGCGCAAAGTTTACTTTTGCACACTTGTTAGGAAAATATATTACGACGTTCTTATTACACACAATTAAAAGTGCACTGGCACATATTTTTGAGCATTTTTATATACACCTTATTTTACTTACGTTTGACTGTACATATCCATTGGTGGTCTTAGTGTCGCCTCACTCGTTATTTTTATTCATAACTTAATAATCTGCGGAGTTCTGTTATCCTTACTTGGCAAGATGAAAAATCCTTATAAGGCTCTTTTGAATTTTTATTGCCTTGTTATATTTTTACATCAGTTGACTCTGCAGTTAAAAGCTCAAAACAAGATGATTCAACGAGTGAGTTCTTATTTTTTACTTCTGAATCATGCAGTTTTACAAGTGAGTCAGTTTACTCGGATTTAAAAGCGGTTAGATTCTCGTTAAGTGCTTTGTTTCATGGTTTAAAAATAACTTGGTTTTTAACTGTTGTACGAGTAACTTGCCAAGGGATGTTCAAAATTGCTGTTTAAAATAAATAAATATCACTATCCTTTCTTAAGTCACGAGAAGAAAAAAAGACAGAGCTAACATTTATTGGAAAGGAAAAAGAGACAAAAAGGATCAGCCTTTAGTTTAAAAAAAACATCGTCTCTTTATGTGAAAAAACTTGAGTCTCGTTCGGTCAGTTTGTGCATCCGGCTTTATTTTTATTAAAAATCTGATACTAATCTTAACGCGAAGTTCAAAAATCGCAAACGAAGATTTGTCCCTGTCCAAGATTTGTCTAACGAAACCTTCGTTGGAGTAACTGAGACAAATTCTCGAGATTTACGAATTTCGAAGCTCGGAGTAGTAATTCAAAAACAATACAGGCAAATTATAATTAACTACATTAGGTTATACATGACAAACCAAAGACAGATGTAGTAAACGAAGTATTCTTAATAGAACCGGCATTGAAAGTGTCAGTTCCGAGCTAATAACCACAGACAGAGAAAGCAAAGGGCTTGTGAAAGTGAGACGGCGATAAGTGGACACGCGATACTGGCATTGGCATTCAATGTCTGTAACTCATCTGTGCAATGAGATTTCTAGTATTTACATATCTGGAACCCCTAGTAGTAGTAGTAATGTTTTACCTTGTTGCAGTGTTATGTCGTGAAAAAGTGGAGACTTTCTTTGTAGTCAACTGTATTTAGTCGCTGGAGGGTAACAATATTTACACTATCTTTGTACAGTTTGTAACATCACAGTTTATACGGTAAAGTTATGCTATTCTTTCTTTGGTTGTATTGGCAAAAAAAAGATAAAAACGATGAAAAGTCTAAGATAACTAGATAAAATAACAAATATATGGAAAGAAATTATAACACATATAATTGACTGATGTAATAAAGTTCGATTTTCATTAAATAAACTAACATTTCATAAGTAGAGTAAATTAAATCATTCTGTAAGTAAGTATATACTTATATATTGTTAGTTGTAGTGTAGCGCTTACTTTATCGGATACAATTTTGTAATATAAAGTCTCAAAATAATATATATCAAAACGTATGCCAATTACGTTTTCTGAAACGATATCAAACCGGCTTAAATCGCTATCTAGCTAACCGTCTAATGAAATCTCCTGCAAAGACTTATGCAAATGATTGTATTTACCCAGCGAGTGATAACAGCCAGATCTAGCGCCTACGTAATGCAAATATTGCGGATTGAGTTGTTCTGTATGTTCAAAAATAGCGGGAAATTTGCATACATTTGTGAGAAATCTAATCAAGTTTAAAGGTATATTATATCGTTGTGTCTGTCGAGGCTTTTGACCAATAGATTACGGCGTGTATTGATACAACATTGTAAATTCATTACGAGTTTTGTGTTAAATAATAATAGCTTAAAATTTTAATAAATTAATAAAACAATGCCACAAGGGCCAATTTCTAACGTAGGGTTAGTTTTAGTCAGATTTCATTAATGTATAAATTACACAGATTTGTTGTTTTAAAACAAATAAAATATGAATCTCTAATTACTCCAAACGTCTGAAATATCAAAAATACACGTCCAAAGTAAAGCTGATGAGGTAATATTAACTCATCTTACTAGGTCTGCGACTTTAAAACCTTGGGTATGTCAGAACGATGAATGTATCAATGAATGAATGAACGTGACGTAAGCACCGTTCACTCACCGCGGCCTACCTGAAATACCTGTCATTTAAATGTGGCAGGTTCATTTTTATCCCCAAATCTTAGTTATCATAAGGAACGACAAAACTGCAAAATACTTCAGAGAATTTGCATCGCCCCGTTATGTAAACTAGCAAAATTTAAGCAAATATGCGATATAAATGTATAAGTAACGGTTTGTTAAGTGAAATTATTTTATGCCGGACATTTTTACGGTTTGTGGACCATAAAAAGGATCTCGACACAAAATATAAGGAAACAGATGAATGTGTTTATTTTGTGTGAGGTTTTTATTTGTTTATATTTTATATGGTAGAACAATCAATAAATTGGCTTATTGATGATAAATTTCTAATTATGATCGACATATTCAATCATATCGTGATATTGAACGTAAAGAAAACTAGCCTTGTACCATCAAACGACCTAAATGAAAATTCTTTTGCTACGAACTCTTCTATAGATATTCAGTCACCATTATACAGGGTGTTTTTTTTTCGACCGTTCAAATGCTACGTAGTGAATGTGTAGGTCATACTGACCAACTTTTACTATGGGGACAAAGTCGAAATCGCGAAAAAAAAATCAGCTGTTTCATACAAATTGGCGGCATTACGCCGGCCGAAATGTATGAAACAGCTGATTTTTTTTTCGCGATTTCGACTTTGTCCCCATAGTAAAAGTTGGTCAGTATGACCTACACATTCACTACGTAGAATTTGAACGGTCGAAAAAAAAACACCCTGTATATATTGAGCGGCCACGGTGCTTAAAACTACATACAGTCAAAATTGCATGGACAGTTTATGAATGAATTCATTCATAAATCGTCCATGCAATTCTGAACGCCACTGTACAATCTAATGTGATGACAATATAGTCCTGCTCAGATATTGATGATGAGCACCTTGTCTGCTCCTATATATCTGCTAGCGACTGTTAAAGTAAATACAAACTGTTCACACAACCATTTATAGAAATGCAAAATTTGATCTTCATTAGAATATTTATCACTCGAGAATCCATTAACTTTTCCAAAATATGTCTCCTAAAATGGCTTCCCACATGAACCGTTACATCCTCTTATGGGTCTTACAGATTCTGACAATCATTGGACCTTACGTCGTTGCAATAAGGTCTACGTAAGGTCAGAACGGAACACTTTCGTTCATCAAGGCACGATTGTCTGATCCAGTTTCTTTAGATTGAGAGTAACGGGGTTTATTGAAGGACTGAGGGTCTAAATCGAGCATCGAAAATTTCGAGCATATTGCTCCCATTATGCCCTCCTTAGTGTGAAAGAGAGAAATGGTTTAAATTTACAACTTAGATGTTCGTGATAGCTCTTTTATGTTTTTGAGGCGGTGGTTCACATTGTAAAAACAGTTCATGAATTTTATGATTTAATTATGGTTTGTTTTTTATGTAGAGCTTTACAAAAAACTATTTTTTAGTACAGATGGTGCCTTTTTTAGGCTCTAGTGCGAGAAGTAGCTCATTTTACGTCAGGTCCAAAACCTCGGAGGGCCATCTGCACTAAAAAACGTCGTACGAGACACGTGCAAAAAGGAAATTCGCAACTCGTGTCGATTTAGAACACTCCTTCGGTCGTATTCATCGCCTCTCGTTTCGGATTTCCTGTTTCTCGCACTTGTGTCGTAATGTACTATTAGGTGTTGTATGTAGATAGAAGTATGTAAATCAATGCACAGGTGTAGTTCTAGCTTTACGAATTTACATATCTGCATATCTACCGAAACATATCGGAATGTTAATTACATAACGTCGGTTACTTCCGACGATGTTTTTGCCGCGTTACCGATGATCTATCCATCGCTGGCCTTGTATTGACCATCTATATTCATGATGTCAACGGTTGCGATGACCTCATCAGTCGTGTAACCTGTGCCCATGTTTTTGGATATCTTCGTTTTGTTCTTTTCTTTGTGGGTTCGTGATTTAGTTCACTTTTAAGAGTTTTGACCCGTATTTAGGCGTTAGATCATCGAGTTGAAGCTATTTTTGTTTTTCTTTTGATCTTTTCCATATCCTTTTTAAAGGCTTACCCCCTTATTCATAAACGTCTCCTAACTTAGTATTGTTTGTCCCTTTCGGTCTTATCAATATGTCTATAAGACCGAAAGGGACAAACTATATTTAGCGGCTTGCTAAGTTAGGAGATATTTTTGAATACGGGGGTTTATTATTAACAATCAATAAGTATTAGTTGTAAGGACATTTTATCATAATATTTTTCTAAAAAATCACAAAAAATGGAAATCTCATAAATTTCTGAAATTACATTAGATTCCTTGCAGATTTTTCAACACTACATATGTACGAAGTCAAAGTAGTTGGGAAACATGAAACTAAACATTTTAGAAACTGATCTTGCTACTTAACCAGCTCTCTATATGATAGACAGTATAGATATCCAAGTTTAATATGCATGTATTCCTGAAATAAAACGAGCCACAATGCATTCAGCTTGAAAGCAAAGTGCGAAACAATTAGCCAATTATTTTAACCATGCGAATCCAGCACCCTTACCATGGGTTAAAGATGTAGATTCATTTGTAATGCCTTTCTCACGTACTAAAGTCAAGGTGCACTTACACCAAACGAGCGAATGCTAATTCTATCCCCTACTCTAACAAATAAACGAATTTCCACATAATATGTTTTGTGAAAGAAAGAATTTTGTATAGTGGGATAGAATGAGCATTCGCGTAAACCCACCTTAAGAGAAAAGGGAAGCTATGGGGACCCAAACTCAATGCGAGTAGTTTATACAAAGATTTAGCTTCACGCTTAATCGCTATTGTTGAAGTGGTGACCAGAGGGCTGGGCACTTCGATCAGCGAATAAGTATCGCCACACAAGGAAATGCGGCCAGCCTTCAGGGCACACTGATTGGCAATTTGGGAAAGGTATTTTAAGTAATTGTCGTTTTCTTAAATATATCTAATCAAAATAAAACTTTTTTGTTGATAGTTTATAATCTACTTGATGTTTTCTGAATTGTGAACAATGTTATGGAATAAATAATTACTTTCAACAACAGCAAGTTTAGTAGATGATCTAATAATTGAGTTTACTGCAAACCAATGTTCCTAACATCGGACTCAACGTATTGTTTTGAAATGGAAATCTTTCTACATTCGACTGATTGAATCTCTTTCTACATGGAATAGGAAGATTCATGTGAAAATTGTAGTCTACTGAAAGATACACACACACACATGCGTATTTCAATTTCATGAGACTCGAATTACCGAACCGTAACAACAAACAGGACAAGTTTAAAATTGACGTATCTATTGATTTAATCTTTCACGATTATCACTCATATTTTAAAGACAAACGGGTCTTAATCGCGTAAACTTACGTTTAATTATATCCTGACGTATCCTCGCCAGTTGCCTGCGACCACGGGTGTATCATGCCCGAAACGTCAGGATATAATTAAACGTAAGTTTACGCGATTAAGACCCGTTTGTCTTTAAAATATATTGACGTATCTAGTTTGATTTAACTAAACGAGACGCGTTGTCCAAGTGTTGCAAAACCACAGTAAGAGCCACAGACTAAATAAAAATGGGAGATAACGTGGGAGCAAGGATTGTCGGACGTGAAATGTTGCTGGATTGTTTCCTTATCTGTGGCATCGCTAACGGGGCGCTGATCAGTGTTTTTATAGCGCCCTCTTTCTCTGGAAACTTGGAAAGTTGGAGTCTGAAGACCATTTCTTACGTTGGTCTTATTGGTGGTTGGTACCGTGTTTATCATTTATCGTCATTGCCGTCACGCCAAGTGTAAAAGTGACGCGTAGCGCGATAAACGCGCGATCGTTATAAATATCATAAACGAGCTGATTTGGCTTAAGAGGTATTGTTTCGGGGACCAATAGATATTTTTTTGATTGTGTCATGTCATGTATGTTGTATGTAGATTTTATCAGGTAGATTTATTTAAGCAGATGTATTACAGCATGTAGCTCTATGTCCGAACCTCCGAACAGACCTTAATATCTAGAGAGAGCATTTAATTTTTCTGGTCGTTTGTCGTTTCACATGATTCATTTCCACACCTGTTATTTATCTCAAGTACTTAATATTGGATCCCTACATTTTATTGTTACGGTTTTATTAGAAGTCGACGGCAAAAATGATATACGATAAACACGAGACCATAATAAACCTACATTAAAAACAGGAATTCTTCGATTCGAAGCTCGTAAGTCTCTCATGAAAATATACAATTTTGACAGATGAACCATAAATTGATCAAATTACAACTGTTGGAATTCCCTTCTGTATCACGGCGAGTCCCGCTATGTTTGCAGAGTGACGGCTCATTATGTCGTGGCAGACGGTTATCGCTACATCACGCTCTTACCCCACGACTTGTTTCACTGCCAAGCCAGGTGCTTGCTTTAAAATGGGATCAAATATTGCAGAAACATTAAACCCTATTTAGATGATCATGTGGTGTGAAGTTTTCATTACACTATTTTATTTAAGATTGCTTTCTTTGCTTGCTAATAATCAGTAGTATGTAGAACATCGCATAGGTTTTTGCTCCTTCTAAAAATAAGGTTTAGGTCAAATTTTTATTGTGCTTTGCGTTTCAGATTAGTTCTATAGATTAAAATCTCGGTCAGTTTAAACCGAATTCTATAAAATTTTATCGTCTACTCTACTAGCTAAAACTAATTGATAAATAGGTAAGTATATTAGGGACAAAAGATTAAAGATGAATTAAAATGGTCTACAAAGTAAGACAGTCGTCATAAATAATATCAGAACTGAGAACAGTGATGGTTGCGTAAATTTGCGTAATAATTTAAAAATAAATTAGTGTTAAGGTTTTGGTCTAATTTAGTTTTTATCTGACGTAACTATGAACTGGATGAAAATTGGCCTTAATTAATAAAAGTTTAACGATGCTAATGTGCCACATTCAACGCAATTTATAATATTAGCGTGCATCTAACTATGTACCTAATACCCATATTTATTTGTTGAATTTAGAAAAAAAACGCATCCAATGTTTATGGGGTTCTGCCTTTTCTCCGAACTTTTTTTGTCCGAATTTCATTTGCCAGCCAACATTTCGCCGATGGTTCACTTTGACAACCAACAATTAGCAAATTTTTGTATGACAACGTTTCATTTGGCAGAATTATTATAAAACGGATTATTGTAATGACACAATGCTTTTAGCATACTGATCATTTATCAAACCTTTCACTAGGCCTAACAACTATTACACGAATAACGTTTCACCAGTGTTTGAACTTAGTAAAAAATACATATTTAAACCGTTCTTTAAAATTATGATTGCTCATGTACTTGCCTTAGACAAATATGAAGCTAATTAGTTAAAAATAACCATAGTCAAAAAATATATGCAGATTTCTGACTCCACTAAGAAACTACAAAAAATACAGATAAAAAAATATTTCACAGAGTCCTGTTAGGTACGACGACGAGCGAAGCGAGGAGGAGTGTTAGGTGAAACTGCGACCATACAGCGCACGAGCCGAGCGAGCGAAGCGAGCGTGCCGCGGCAGCGGCCGGCGAGTGCCAGAACCGACTCTTTTGTTATTCCCTCGGCATTGCGTTCCCTCATCAGTTTCATCTAAATCACTATTTAGAACTCGACTTTTAATTGTTTATCAACATTAATATAAAACCCCGTGTAAGCTGTTATTAAAAAAACGTAAACATACCTATATAAAATTCGCCCCAAACTATACCCAAAAACATTGGTAATTATTTAGTTAACTAAATGCCAGCTAAACCATAAACCACATGAAAATATGTATTATGAAAAGTTCCAATTAAAAACCAAGCCCAAAGATAGAATTACCAACCATTTAGTTGGGAAATGAAACGATTTCATAAGATTCAATTGGAACATGATCTTTCGGCGAAATGACTTTATGCGAAAAATTGGTTGCGATGTAATATTCGTACAAACAATTTTCGGAGATGATTTAGAGAACCAATGTTTATTGATAAGTAATCAAGCAAACAAGCCTATATACGATAAAATAGTCATGTCTTTCGACGGTTTAAAATTCACAGAAACAGCTTGTAATAGTTTCCTCAGTCGCTATCATAATATTAAATGTTTTTAGTAAAAGCAGTAGCAGAAGGATTTGTCGCAAAGAGAAGAAATTTGCTTGTGTCTTTATAAGATATCTATCAAAGCTTCCATATGGTAATCTACAAAGTAGGTCTCATTTACTAATAATCCGGCTTCTCCAAGATCCCATCATCAGACCCCGACTTAGTGCCAATGTAAGTACTTCAATCTCACGAGGTACAGAATATTACAGTCCAAAAAATCTGGAACTTCCTAGACTCAATGGGTATTATTAATAAACTATAAAACAGGGCTGCCACAATAGATCGCAACCGGTCAATGCGGCAAATTTTCTAGCCCTTATCTACAATAATAATAGTGCCAACGTGACCAACTCGGGGTTGTACTCGTTCAATTAATAATATAAAAAATTGATAATCGTTTGAGGATTCTCAGAGATAATCGAATAACATACATGCAGTCGAAATGGGGGACCAGAACCTCATCCTTTTTGAAGTCGAATAGAAAGGCATATTGCTTCTGTAATTGCTAAATCCTACATTAGCAACTTATTAGCACCACCCCGAGTATCATTGACTGCAAACAATCGCAAATCCAAATGCAATAGTCCATCAACTGTAATGAAATGTTAGTCATGCTCCAAGCAATCTCTTTTAACACCATCATCAACTCTATCGCCATCGTTATTAAGTTCAGTTTTGCTAGAAAGATCGGAAACCACAACGGACAATAGTGAAATATGGGACTAGGTTTTGTCCGGATCCGTTTTTTGTTAATCTTTGGCCGTAATGTAGATCTGTGGTGTTAGTGGGTTCGAGTCACGATTTGGACATAATGGCCGTACAATGGTGTTGAAACCGCAACGGGAATATATTGAGGGATCATCAAAATCCTATTTAAAGTTAATTGAATATGTTTGGAAGTATAATTAAATGTCAAAGAAAAAGATACAGAAAAGAGTAAAACATCAAGAAACACTTAGTAGTTAGTTTATGCTTACATATTGATATACATGAATAATTTGAAGACCCAGTACTCATAATGAAGATCTATCTAAGGGGCGCCGTTATACGTAAGACGAATAAAGCAATTCCGCGATCTAAGGCGGTCTCTCTCCATCGCATAGACGTGTCCCGCTTTGGGCCTATACATAAGTACTGGGCCTTTATAATCGTAATTTGCTTTATACCTATGCGGTCTATAGTAGGTCTATGTAGTTTTATATTTAAGTATTACGGCTTGTTCCTCGCTTAAGTATAATTTTTCCATTCTTGTCTAGTGTATCACTAATTATATTAATTATATCTACACCATTTCCTGTATTTGTATTTATATCCCTTGTCTTTCAAATATACAAGGGAAGTTCTTAAAAAGTAAATTTCTCCTTTATTTTTTTTTGTACAATGATAAATGGCTACTTTTGCAGTATTGTCATGGTTTATACTTTTTAATCTTAAACTATTCTTCCGCTATCGACAACTATATCAAATTCCATTGACACTTAAAACAATAGATCACCAACAATATAGAAACAGAACAACGCTAAGGCAGTTAGCGGAACGAACGGACACTACCAAGTTACTAACCGCAATTCTGACATCCTGTGGACCTTATGTCCTTGCAGTAAGGTTTACCTATAGTCAGACTTGATCCGAATAGAATCGTCAAGAATGTGCTCTCGGATCGAATTGTGGGCAACAATTTATAGTCGTGAATCCATCTGTTTGTCAATGGAGTCGTGATCGTTTTTTTAAGATTATATCAAGTGTTTTTATTTACTTTCTGGTATTTTTGCTTTAGAGACATTTGTAACGTCGACATTTTATATTTGATCATTAATTGAACTGTCATTATCATCGCTAAAATGTTCTTACTTCTTAATTCTTAAAATCGAATTTTGTTTTATGTATGTTACTCGATAGTCTTCGATAATCGTGAACCGATTTCATTTTTTAGTTGAATCAAACGGGTATAACACTAAGATGATCCCGTTGCCACCAAGTCGGGAGTTTGATGATGGGATCTTGAAGAAACCTGTGAAGTTTGTTGTTATTTGGTGATTATGGTAATTATGATCTTAACATTTTGTATGGGAGAGATTTTTTTTGGTTGATCCCATAGTAAAAGTAGCTCATTATGACTTACATGTATGGCGAGCTTCATTCATTGTGAAACAGCTTACAAAGAGAGATATTAAAATTCTTCATCAAATATACGATTATGGCAATAAGTGTTCTTTGGGAGCCACTTGACAGAAATAGCACAGTTCATTGGCATTTCAAGTTCAATGCTGGATCATGTCCGTTGCCAGATGTAATCAATCAATGATGGATCAAAGATAATATTTTATCAATACCTGTTCAGTTAATTAGAAATAATGGTATTATTACTATGGAATAAGCTTGTTAAAAATATGATTAGACTGTCGACGTAAAATATTGGCTACGTTTTTTATTGAGCAAATAATGACAAAGATCGCATTGTCACACTTGTGACTGAATGCTTGCCGCGAACTTCGATAAAAATTTTTGAGAACATGAATCTCTTACAAGTCAAGGAATCATCTATATGACATTGTGTGACATTTCACAAGTTTGACATTTTAAAGTGTCGTGGGGCAATCAAATTGTGAATGACATATTATTCTCAGAAATCACAGAGAAATACCGATGTAATTATCCGTTCTGAACTCAGACATCTGAATGAAGGTTCTGACACTTTCAGTCAATTAAATTAAAGTACTCGCATGTCGTCAGGGATAGGCCAATACCGCGTAACTGACAAATTCAATTATGCTCAATTTGAGTGTCGATTGTTTGATATTTGAACTCTATCTGTTTTGGTAGTTACGCGGTATTGCAGTATCCTCGACGATGTGTACCGTAAAAAGGGGTAAATAGGAATGACGGGGTAAATAGGAATGTAGAGTAAACTAGTTTGTTAGCCCATGATAAACAGTCCAGTTTAGTAACACATATGAAAAAATCTGCTGTTCTAAATTGGATTGTCCTGGGCTAACATACCAGTTTACTCTACGTTCCTATTTACCCCGCCATTCCTATTTACCCCGTATTACTTGTACGGTACTGAAACACTAATTTCAAGTAGTTTTCGCTAGTGCGAGAAGTGGTTAATTTTTTGTCAGGTCTACACTTCGGAGAGCCATCAGTACTGAAAGCTTACTTGAACACTATTTAATACACCTGAAAAGTAGGCGTATAATAAACGACTTTTAATTGTTTTCCAACATCCCACAAGCCTATGAACAAGATATGCAATAAAAAACAAGTGTCGACCAAGTGAAGGCCCTGACACACTACCTGATGACATCATGATATATTTAGCCTCCACTCCCACGCACAGCCTACAGTCTACATCAGATATATCGAAACGGCCAGGGTGCTCAAAAATATCTAAACACGCCTCTTTTGTCATAGTGTTAGAGTACATGTTCAGATCTCACAATGTCGTAACAGATGTGCTTACCATAGAAAAAATCAGCAGCGAAAGACTGGTTGTCACGGGATTCGAACCCGCTTCCTCTGGATTGCCGGTCCAACGTGCTTCCAATTACACCAGACCTTCCGTCGATCACGGCGAATTTAGTCAATGGTATTGTGAAGCTAATCACTAGCGACATCTGTACTTAATGTTTCGAAAGTACAACCTTAAGTCACTCAAAGACGTGTTCAGATATTTTTGAGCACCATATCCGCGCCGATATATCTGAAAGCGACTGTTTAAAAGCACCTTATTGCTAGCGATTTAAAAATCATTATTGAGTGCTGTTTTCATCTAGCAAATGCGTTATCAAAATATCTTAGTCTCCAAAAAAGGTAGGCCTTAATTCATGTAAAGGGCAGATGGTCTTACGCAACTCAATTAGCATTTTGTGTGCCAGCCTCTATGTTTCTTGGTCATGGTTGTTTTCTATGTATTTAAGTATTTGTATACCTATATCTATTATATTACATCGTCGCTTAGCTTAGTACCCACTACAAAAGCTTTGATTGAGCTTATCTTGGGATTATGTCAATTTGTGAATGATTGTGCCTTGATTTGAATTAACTGGAAGATATGACTTAAGATAAGTTTGCTATTGTACAGTGGCGTTCAGAATTGCATGGACGATTTATGAATGAATGAATGAATTTCCATGCAATTTTGAACCCTACTGTACATAAATTCTTGTATCTTTACTATTTTTTTTGCAAATTTGTTTATATGCAAAAGTTACATAAACATAGATGATACTTACAAGAATGTTTTAAGGGTCAGCGTTGGTCTTGCGTAACATAATTAGCATTTTAAGCGTTGAATGCCCTTTCAAGTTGCCACGGACTCCTTTTGTTTTGCAGTTATTTTCCTTTCTTACTAATTTCGTCTTGAGCGTGTCCTAAATTTTACCTCATAAAAACGTACTTTAGATTTTCTTTGAAAACGTAATTTGTTAAAACCTATTCAGTACTTTAAGTTGAAATATTGTAATTTTGTTTCTCTAACGAGTTTCCAATATTTTTAGTCAGGGGAAGGTCTGGAACGGAAGAGCTCGTGATTTTGAGTGGGAATAAACCAAAATTTACTCGTAAGTTCGAAATTAAGAAAACGGACGAAAAATAATGCTACAGATAGAAATATACAGGGTGGCTTATTCAAATCGGTCAGTATAGGAAAGTCTGAAACTATAATACATACGAAGCTAATTATGTTCTTAGGAACCATGTTATCAATTTTAATAACAAGAAAAACTGCTTTCATACATTTGAACAAAACCTGTACACAAATCGGGAATCGCCTCTATGAAACACGATGTCTTAAATAAATGGAATTCATTGTTTTCACGTACTTAAATTTATTTTAGTAGGTTTATTGTGTAAGTCTTAAGAAAAAAAGTGGTTCTTTTTCCTTTATCAACGCAGATTTTCATATTACTAAGATCGATGATATGGTTCCTAAAAACAGATCTTCGTAAGTCTTCTACAGCGTGTTTTTCTTCATATGCTATAACTTTAAGGGAAGCTTATTTAGGTCAAATATAACTAATTTCTCTAAGAAACTAGTGTTTTAACTCTTACTGTTATTGAGTTATTAAAAAAATAAGTTTAATCAGTGAACATGTGTATTGCAACCTTTGTTACATTCTAATGGTACTTAATTTGACATGTGCCGTCAGTTAGCTGAGATTAACTATCATTTTATTCTTAAGGTTCTCTCACACTTACCATTTCATTTATTATGTATGAAAACAAAAAAAAATCTTTTTTATCGAATTTTCTAAAAGCCTATATACCAGACAACTTCTATTAATGTCCCAAGTAATCTGTCTAATTTAAAGCATATCGAAACGAACACCCTGTAGTTATAGACTTTCCTATACTGACCGATATGAATGAGCTACCCTGTATAGGTAGCGACAAAATATTGCCAAACCTAGCGTCCATCCGACTAGTGTCAACAGAAACTTCACACATGTGCTAACATTTGTATGGACAGTGAAAGTCATACATACGAGCTTCATGGACTGATTCCGCTGCCCATGGCATTTGCTATGATAATGATACTTTCATTTGATCCGATCGTTGAAACTAGTTTTAGTTTTACTAGTGCAGTATGGTTTGGATTGGATACATACTTGGTAACTTGGTATTGCTTTGACACTCGTTTTGTGGTCAATTACTCGTATTGATCCATTTGAAAGAAATTAACGTGGAAATGTGTGTTTTGCAGTGTCAATGGCAGCTTTTGCCTAGTTGGTAGTGACTCTGCATACGAAGCTGGAGGTTTCAGATTCAAATCCCGGCGAGGGCATTATTAATGAAAAAATTAATGTTAATAATGTTAAAAAAAAGTTAAAATCTCACTTCCTGTCTTTACTCCAGTAATGAGCAAAACTCTACTGAATTTGGAATATATGTTATTCATGTTTATTAGCATTTGTACTACCTTTAATTAATTTATTATATTACAGAGTAGCTCTTGGCCCCCAGAAACGAAAAAAAGTTTTTGGGTCAAGCAGGATTAAGTTTTTTTGATTTGATAAAAAACAAAAAAAAAATTGTGTATTTATGTATCGCAAATATTTATTCAATTATCTATATGTAGGTATCTTGTATCTACTTATCTATCTATATGTATATTATCGTAGCTTGGTACCCAACAACCATCCAGCCATCACAAGCTTTAATTGAGCTACCGTGGGACTAGGTCGATTTTTGTAAGATATCCCAAGATATTTAACTATTTATTTTATTACCTAAAAACAGCTAAAGGCGTTAAAACGCGTAAAAACAGCTAAAATTACCTACTTAAGAAATAGTATTGCATTAATATCCATTATCAATATAAAAATTGTACCAACTCATACAATTTCAGGAACAGCTTAATGAAAGCATTTTCTCCATCTGAGCAGGCCTTCACATCTCTCAGTCAAAAAAACCTGTTTACTTACACAATTGTTCAACGGAGCACCAAACGTAGTATTATTGAATGAACGGTGCGCTCAATGTCACGTGCGCCTGCGACGCCGTGTTGGCCAAATAAAAACATTTAGGGATCCGTGTTCATTGAAAGCCAGCCAACCGAGAACCACTTATGACGTGCTTCCCTTAGCCAGACCATGAGTTGGAAAGTAAAGGATACGTTAGGTTTTACTCGATAGTTATGCATTCTATCGCGCTCGCTCTGACATATTGGAGCGAGCGCGATGGCCTGCTTAACGTATTGAGTAAAACCTAACGATACCAATCACTACATAGTTTAAAATAAAGTCACTTTTTCTGTCCCTATGTCCCTTTGTACGCTTAAATCTTTAAAACTACGCAACGGATTTTGTGAGATTTTTTTTTTAATAGGTAGAGTAATTCAAGAGGAAGGTTTTTATGTAGGTATAGTACCCGTGCGCAGCTGGGGCGGGTCGCTAGTATAGTTACATATACTTGCAAAGTCATGGTGCGGCTACCTGTCACACTAACGTACGGATTTATAAGTGAGACAAAGAGGCATCATGAATCATGATGGACGTGATTAGGCCCACATAAATTATGACATTTAGGTTTAGGATTTCTTCTCTGTATCTCATCATCAGCCTATCTCAATCCACTGCTGGACGTAGGCCTCTCCTATTAACTATGCGTATAGACGCATTAGGATGTAAATGCCCACAATCGCCACGCTGGGCAAGCGGATTGGCCATCGCAGTAATGTGTCCACTATGAAGACACTGCTGCCCGTCATCAATCTTCTGTTAAAGAATCGTCAGTCGGCCTTCAATGCCTTAGTCGGCTCTTACGACATCCGCGGGAAGAGTTGGGGTGGTGACAAATGTATTCTTGCCGTCTCTTTAATCTCTCTGAAGTAAAATTACTAAATGTACTGAACCCTTGCACTTAGCTCGGGTTCCATTTGTCGCTTTATTCTTTTTAAATAGTTGGTATCAACTCTTAAAATGCGAGAAGGGTTTGGTATGCAAATTGTACCGACTATTTTATAGGCATTTCTTTTGATGTAACAATACGAGTAGCTAACAGTAAAACTGATGAGTTAAGATATTTTGCAAGTTATTGAGCGAGCAAAGTGAAGTTCTTGTTTTAAACTTGGGCAGAAATACTCGTAAATATTTCGGCTATCCGCTGCAGAAATAATGTGCCACCGTTTTTTGTAATTTTCATATTTGTTTTCAAAATAGGAATAATGACTGTAGTTAAAATAAATTATTTAACATAATACACGAAGAAATAATTACTAAGACGTAGATTGCAGTAATTTTTGTACAGAACTTCTATTTTATAAATTGATAAGAACTTAAAAGAGTAGGTAATTTGGCAATACTCAAACGTGACGTCACTTTTGAGTATTTCATATAAAATTCCATAGTGGCGATCGTTTTGACAGTTCGAAAAAAGATGCTGATTTGACTTGCCAGTCATCATGCCTATTATAGTCTCTATGTTATCAAAATATACAGTCTCAAAATAATCTACCAAGATCACTACGTCTTTATGGATAGTATAATTTCACTCTGAACAAATGTGTATTTAAATACAAGTTACTGTTAAAAAAAAATCTGCAACATCTACCCCGCAGTAGTAATAATGTTCTCGATAGCTGTAAGTCTTCCTATTGGCAAGTGGTCAAACAGTTGAATGAACTTTAATCAGCTGATCGATTCGATTTAGCATTGACACCGGGTTCGTTGGCCGAGATTCGGTGACAAAAGAATTACATGGTTCGTAACTTTTTCCTCCTTCGCATTCCTCTCTCCCTATTACGAGTTTATGTATATTAGGAGCATGAAATACAAGATCCTTACTGTTTAGAAATGTACAATTGTACATATGAAGGGTCCACGGAAAAAAAATGTCCAGTGCTTAAAAAAATCAGGGCAAATTCACACCTTATTCTGTTAAAAATAAGGTGGTTTTTCCTTCTGTAATTTGAATTGACTAGACATGCTCTTTCCGTGGACCCTTTATATAGGCCATTACATTTAAAGTTGTGGCCCCACTTTTTTGTATTTGGAACTTTTAATAGGTACGACGTAATAATAATAATAATATTCTTTATTGTGCTAAAATTAACAATAAATAAACGAAAAAGGAAGCTTACAAGAAGTACGCAACAACAGGCGGTCTTATCGCTAAAAAGCGATCTCTTCCAGACAACCTTATGGCAGTAGAATTGACATATAGACAGTATTGAAAGAAAAATAAAAGTACAATGAGATAAACCAGAGTAAAATAAGTTCACATCAGCACCAATATATACATATATAAGTATATATACTCATAAATATAAATATATATATACACAAATACATAAATATAACTAAATAAAAATAATAATAATACGACGTACTTATGATGTCCACTCCCGAATTGAGTGCTTTTTAGATCCTGATAAAGATGTTCTAAAAATGTGTAGGTATGCTACTGAAGCTCACATATTCTAATGCAATATTTTTATACCATTTTTTAGTCATTAGAATTATAAAATTGTATAATAATTTAAGTGAAGTATAATTTCTCTAAATTATAGACATCTTTTTGATAGCAGCTTCTGTATGGAGCAATCGAAATGATTGATTGGCTTACCTGTAATTATTCAGCAGAAAACTGCTAGTTAATCTTCATTTGTGGAACCTATTTATTATAAACCAGTTATAGCTATTATTCCAAGATTCTTGGACTGCATGTGTCGATTATGTTATGTCTGTTAGCCTCCGTAGCTTAGATGGTAGTGACAGTGGCTTTTCCTACTTACTAAATGTCCTGGGATCGAGTCCCGGCAAGGACATTACTTTTTTTATGTGTCGTCGCTTAGTACCCACAATACAAGTAGGTAATTGAGCTCACCGTAGGTCCAGGTCGATTTAGACATATAAGTATAAGATTGTTCATATTTCTATATCAAACCGCTGATGTTTAAAGGAAAAATCGATATGTTAGGATAACTGTTACTTTACCAGTTTCTTCTTTCTCGGCAGTTTTCCTTATAAAACACCAATACCTTCCGCATACCCCAATGTTATCTTAATGGACGTTACTGTTAAGGCATAAAGTTTTAAGTAATGTTCAGTTATAGAATGCCTAAGCCTCGGTAAACCCTAGGTTCTTAATTTAGAACCTAATTCTACCATTACGATTCCGATGCGTAGCTTCCTCATACTTTTGAGCTATTATTGGTTGAGACTAGAGATGGACTAGGTCTTATTTCTAAGGCAATAGAGTTCATATTTTAGTCGAGTTTTGCGGTTATCTTTGTATGGTATGGATTGCGGTTGGCTTTAATTTCACGTTCGTGTATAGTTCAGATTGAAAATGGCCACATTTCTACACCTTATTTCCTATAATTGAAGTGAAAATTTGTGTATATTTATCAGTTTTATCACGAATGTTAACGTTTACTCAAAGATTTCAAGTTTAGTTACTTAGCCATTAAATTGTAGGTACCACACAATGCACATATTTTTCGACCCTCTTGTTATATGTTGTGTGTTTTTAAAGATAGAATTACTGCTCTTTACAATGGCGAAGAGGCTTGAATGGACGGTTTATTCAACAGGCTTCATTTAATTTGCCATTTAAGGGTTAAAAATTAGGGTACTTGGAGGATCATTATCTTAATGAATGAAATGAATGATACTTTAGAACATGTCTTTATAGAAATGTTTTCGTGTATAATGTGGAATCCATTTCTCTTCTTATTCCAAAATCTGAAGGTTTAAAATGAACATACAATAAATATACACGCAAAAACAAAACTACGAGAAAACTAAAGATAACACAAGTTAATCGTCACGCTTACGATATCATTATATGTCTGCAAAGTAATCGAATGCTTGTGTGCCTACCACGTTACCACAAACATCGTGAAATTTGTCTCTGCTACACCAACGAAGCCTTCATTTGAGTTATAGAGATGCACAGAATTAACAGTTTTCGAAGTTCGCGGTGCCGAGACGAACGCTTTTACCACATTTTCCTAGATTTGAACCTTATACGAATGGTATAGCGTAGATTTTATACGGAAATTTGTATGAAGAGGTTTTTTGGCGGATTCCTGCCGTGGGAAGATGGCGTCATTGTTTGTATGAAATGTATCGGTAATGTTAAATGAGGTAATCCGGCAAAAAGTAATCGTGGGTTAGTAGAGCTATGAGCTATGAGAAACTATAAGTATGAGTGGATTTATCGGAGAATAATATACTTTAATTTATCTTAAGGGAAGAATTACTTACTTCATAATTACATATTGCCTCGTAAGTGTATTAAAGCCGTAAGCCTGTAAGAAAGTGTATTAAGCATTTAACCCTAATCTTCAAAATAATTGCGACTAGTTTCGTTTGTTTCTAATTCGAACGGTACAGTCGACGTCAAAGATATCATTACGATTTAGGAGCCAAAAATATATTTACACGACCTTAATGTCAAGGTAATAAAGTTGTGTAAATATATTTTTGGCACCGAAACCGTAACGATATCTTTGACGTCGACTGTACAAAACAAATGCAACATAAGTATTACTAGTTCACATCTTTTCTATCGGTAATTTGTACTTGTGTAAGTACACCAGGACTTGACGGTGAAGCTGAAGGTCCCGGGTTCCACTCCCGAAGATTATTATTTATTACTTTTTAGAAAAACAGTCATGCTCTTGTCGTTTACATTATACATACGAGTATTATTATAGTATTTTTAGACTAATTTTTGCTAATAACAATAACTATTTGTGTCTCAAATTAGAGTTTAGTCTAATTCATACGTGACTATGATAAGACCTATAGTACTTTTAGAAAAAAAAATGACCGTGTAAAAGCTGAGTTATATCAGTTATATTTATATGACACGACGAAGCTACCTATCTTTATCTTCTTCTTTTATTTACTGTGCTTTTTCAATCTTTTATGTACCGTGTATACACTTGATATGATATAATATTATTTTTACGTGTTTTAGTTATTGTGACGTTTCGCTAATGAGATAAATATTATTCTATTGTTATAACTTATAAGAAAGCAGTGTTTATTTCTCAAAGCTCGCAAGTAGAGATTAAATCTGTAACAAGAAGATGTTTAGTTCATTTGTATGTTAATTTAGAAATTAAGGAGACATGTTTAATTATGATCTTATGATATGATACGTGTTTGATATACTCTCTCTGCTACTCTAAAACTAGCGATAGTTGAGGATCATACTGCTATTTCTTTCACTCTTGCCTAGTGCTGACAAGTGTAACACAGATAGCATGACACCTTCAGTCATTATACTTTCGCGACTAGTATAAGGACCCAGGTCTTCAATGAAGCCAACAAAACCAATACTTATTATATCCTCTTCTTCCACAGATCTCTGACATCGTAGTGGGCCAGGAGCCCAACGTGACAGCCCGCGAAGCCCTCCTCAGCTGGGCTCGACGCTCCACGGCCAAATACCCTGGAGTCAGGGTCACAGACTTCACGTCCTCCTGGAGAGATGGGCTGGCCTTCAACGCGCTTATACACAGGAACCGGCCTGATCTGATAGACTGGCGTAATATCAGGTAAGGAGCTTCATCATTATTAACACCTCTTCAATTTTTATCGCGCACTGATGATCATAGGCTCTTGAAGGAGTCCTGAGCTGATGGGAATCAAACTAGTCAAGTCAAACTATTCTTTATTCAAGTAAGCTTATTAATAAGCATTTTCGAATCGTCTGACATTATCAAGAAAGAGACAAAAATCTACTACTCAGTAGTGACCTTCCAAATATCCTCTTAGTTCTACTTATTCAGATTAGACACTTCATTGTCAAATACCTTGGTGTCAGGGTCACATACATCACATCCTCCTGGGCTTATTCACAAGAACCAGCCTGATATGATAGACTGGCGTAATGTCAGGTAATAAGCTGCATCATTATCAACACCTCTTCAGTTTTTATCGCCCACTGATGATCATAGTCTCTTGAAAGAGTCTTGAGGTGATCACTATCAGTAGTGATCCATAACCTTCCCAATTTAATTCCTGCTCAGCTGGGCTCAGCGCTCTACTATCAAACACCCTGAATTCTGGGTCACAGATCCGACACTATACAGATCATGTTTTTTTATTATACTGGAATTCATTGATTAATGAAGAATAATTGTATCGTTTGTGCCCGAATAAACATTAAAACATGGTTAGTATATTCTCGAGCTTTTCCAATTTACCGATGCCACTATACAATAGACTCGATTGCCATGCAAAATAAGAGTCACAGCTCGTAGCCGTAGCCACTCGAAGCATCATATTATCAGCCTATATCAGTCCTCTGCTGGAAAACGGCCGCTCCTATTATCTATGCGTATGGACTAAAGTCCTTACCGATTGGTGGCCTTTTTCGGATGAAAGAGCCCCTGGGCGTCCGTAGGTTCGTTGGGTCGACGACATTCATAAGATTGCGGGTCACTCCTGGGTTAGATTGGCTCAAGACCGAAATGAGTGACGTACCAGAAGAGAGACCGATGCTCAGCAGTGGGCGCTAAATGGCTGAAATTATGATGATGGAGATATTGGAGATAAACACATTAGGAGGTCAACGCCCATAATTGCTACTCTGGCAAAGTGGGGACACCCACGGGAAGAGTTGTGATGGTAACAAAAGCGTTCTTATCGACGTTCTCGTAGGATACCCTTTAGCAATAAGTTTTTTCCTGAGATTTCTTATAACTGTTGATGTTGTTGTGCAGGTCAAGGCAGGTCCGCGAGCGCTTGGAGACAGCCTTCCACGTGGTCGAGAAAGAGTATGGAGTCACCAGGCTATTGGATCCTGAAGGTAAGGCCTCATTTATACTGATGATTTCAGCCGGCAGTTTACAACTTAGTGCAGTAGCTATCAGTCATATGGTCATATCGGTGAGGCTACGTCGCTGAAAATCTCAACATGCACTGTAACTCATATCTGTACTACTACTGTACTGTATATAACTCTCTCTGTATAGTCAGGGGACTATAATAGTTCAGATATTTGTGAGCACTCTGGCCTCTCAAATAATTATGTCTGATAAGATACGAAATCTAAGAACAAACTATAATAAAAAAAGTATTCATGATACTGATCGTTCTGTACCTATGTACCAATTTTTCTGGGATAGATCTACGCTGAACGTCAAATCATAAATTGGCGGTTTTTCCAATAAAATAGATAAAACTTTAGAATTCTGAATGCCTCACTATATAAAAAACTATTTAATAAATAAAATAATCGCGAGAAATGCTCTTTCAAGTTTATATTTACATAGTCGCATGTTAGGAAATTAAAGATTTTCTTAAAATAAACAGAGTCCGGCAAACTTCATACGACATTTTAAACGTCAAAGGTCAGAAATCCTTTCTATATTTTCCCTTTCCTCATGGGCTCATTGTAAATCGTTTGTTTTACCAAGCTACTCGCCGGTGACCTGCTAGGCTTTACTACTTGCGAACTTACTCTAACTTTCCGGTTCATCCTATCTTCCCACGCTGAGGTCACTATTGACGAGTCAGTCAGTCAACGTCCTGACCACGACTCGCACGCCAATTATCTCGTCATGACGGACCATATTAAGAGATTGGAGTGTTAGTACAGTATTATATACCTACAGGTACAGTTGTTAGAAGTTGGAAGAATTGGCTCATAGATCTACTATCCTATTGCACTGGAATAAAGTGTACATATTACAAGCTTTTTATCGGTCTTAATTTTCAAAACTGGATATTTATACATATACATAAATTAATGCTTTTATTTAGTTTTATTTTTTCCGACGTTTATCCGTTTGGCGATAATCTTGACTTAAAGAAAACTACTATATTACTATTATATTAGCTTTAACAACCGAACAATAATTCCTCTAATTGAGTGTCACATAGTCCGGCTCAACCTCGTAAGGCCCAACATCCTATTTTTAGGACAAAAAAATTTACTCATAACGGCCCATGACGTCATATGTTTCAAAGAAATATGAATTATATTTCGTAAGTCCCAAAATTAAAAATTAAATGTCCTTTTTTAGGACACTGGGATATTATTTCCCTTGTCCTAAAAATAGAATGGGCCTTACAAGGAGTAACCTATAGGTAATTTACTGAGAGCATAAAATATCATAAGAGGCACTTGTATTGTCACAACCTCACAGCCATTCTATACAGGGTAATTACAGGGTGATCGCAACTGTGAAAAACATGCTAAGATGGTCTTTCTTACCCTTTATTTTTTTTTTGATACTTGTACTGTCATCATTTGACTATTAGTAATGTGATACTTTTAGTAACGTGAATCTAAACGTTCGTTGTGCGTAACTTTTAAACACTATATCAGAACTTTCATGCGTTTTAAAATCCTATACAGTCCTTTTAATTAATATTGCACTACATGCTTCCTTAGTCCACCTGTCCAGACATTGACAAATCTATGAATACAATTTGTAACCTTATCTCAAAAGCATAAGGTAAAAACATGTATGCATATTTATGCCGCTAGTTACGATTCAGCTACATAAATATATAAACTAAGTTCCACCTAAACTTAAAGACATAAGGACCAATCATGTATTAGTACATTGTGCATCAAGGGAGGTAAGTACGGAATTACTTACGAGAGCGTTAGAAGCCCGACGCCGCTAGGCGGAGGGCTTTTATAACTCGAGTTAGTATTCCGCTTACCGACCGTGATGCATACAATGTTTTTCATCACACTTGCCAAGCAAAAAAATAATTTTAAGACATAATATTATTAAATGACGTACTGACATTTCTATTACTCCCTAGGGAATTTCACTTTTCTATTACTCCCGCTGCGCGCGCAATCAATGGCGCGCTTAGACAGCAAGTGTGATGAAAACATAGTTATGGTGCTAGTCACGTTTGTTCAATACACTTGCCCTACCTAGTAGGCAGGAATCGTAACGGTTCCGCTCGGGGGCGCGGGCGCATCGATCCATCGATCGCTTATTTATCGATTATCGATATGCACGTCCGGTCGGAAGTTAAGGGTTATGGTTTAAATGCATTTGTTTTGTACATGTTGTTTTCAGAGTCACTAATAACATCGCACACAATTATATTTACACGATCTTAATATCAAGGCATTAAAGTCCTGTATTTACCTCCTAATGCGTCTATACGCATAGTTAATAGGAGAGGCCTACGTCCAGCAGTGGACTATCATAGGCTGATGATGATGATGATGATGATGAAAGTCCTGTAAATATATTTTTGCCGCCTACATCGTAATGATATCTTTGACGTCGACTGTGCTTATTTTAACAGTTATGTTGTGTCTTTCTGTACAATAAAGTGTTTTACTTTTACTACTAGGTACTACTAAGAATAAAATTAACGTTTTTCTTGGATGTTACTAGGTTAGAAGTAGTTTAAAAAATAACCGGGTATTATTCTATAGCATAATATTGTTTTGTTGTACAAACTACAGCTTACTTGGCAAGTATTTTTTTACAAAACACAACCTAGTAAATACGCTAAACAAATAACTTGTTTATATTCTATTCAGTGTCGGAACATATGAGTTTGAAAAGCATACAAAGTGCAATAAATATTTTATGCTAGCTCAAAAACAATGAGCAGGCCATTTTAAACAATTTCAAGATATTCAAACGTTTTTTGTATAGGGTTGTCAAATTCTGTGGATTTAGTGTTAATGGGTATAACTCGGCGATCATTTTGGAAAAAGGTTACATTAAACGTATTACCCTTATCACAAGCCTCCTTTTTTGCTAAACCCACAGAACTATTTATTGAATTCACTGCCACCCCACCCGTGGACATCTGATCTGGTAATGAAATGAAATAGGTCGGAAGTTGGCCACCTTCTGGCACTGGCAGAAACTTGGGACGGAAACGACGTACCCCTATCAAGTTTGGGCTTGTCTTGATGAGTAGATAATGACTTAAAAACCGGCCAAGTGCGAGTCGGACTCGCGCGCAAAGGGTTCCGTACCATTATCGATTTATTATTAAAAAATACAGTTAAATCAACCTACCTCAAAAACTATAGGAGATAATTTAATCAAACCAAAAATCGTTGATAGAGTTTATTAATGTGCATAACATATATTTTTTTTAGAATTTTATATCGCGTAGTTTAAAAAATAGAGGGGGGGGACACATTTTGCAGACTTTGAGAGCTGATATCTCGAAAACGATTTGCTTAAATAAAAATAAGATTTATAAACCTTCATATCATTTTCAAAGACCTTTCTATTAATACCCCACACGCTTATATACAACAAAAAAAATTCTATCCCTCAGTTACATGTATGGAGGGCCCCCACCCCAATGGCTTTTTTTACAATTTAGTATCATAATCCTGTAGCGGTTCATACAACACGTATCCTTACCAAATTTCGTTACTGTAGCATTTATAGTTTCCGAGTAAATCGACTGTGACAGACGGACAGACGGACAGACGGACATGACGAATCTATAAGGGTTCCGTTTTTGCCATTTCGGCTACGGCACCCTAAAAAGAAGATTCTGCAGTAAATGCTTGTATCAAATTTTTTTTTTTATAGGGTTGTCAAATTCAGTGGATTTAGTGTAAATGGGTATAACTCGCCATTCATTTTGAAAAAATGGTTGGATTTAACGTGTACCCTTTTTCAGAAGCTTTAGGGACTTGTGCCCTTTTTCACTAAAGCCACAAAATTATTTATTGAATTCACTGCCACCCCATATTTATGCCCCGATCCGTGGACATCTGATCTGGTTAAATCGAAAGATAAAAAAAGCAAATTTTGCCGGCCATATGTCGTATCACTTTTTCAGACCGACTATTATGTCACGTTCCACAGAGTAATGTAGACCTACATGCAGGGACGTAACGTTCAAATCCAGTTTTGACAAGTGACGTCTGAGTGACAGTTTTTATGATTGACATAGCGTCCATGTTTCAAGGTTCATAAAAATCTAAATAATTAATTAAATTAATTTCTGATTTGGTCTTAGTAAATTAGACTTTCTTTGAAATGCGTTTACTGTATATTTGGCGATCTTATAATCACGGCACCTTTTTTCGATTCAATAAAAAAGTATAAAACGATAAATACTTGGCTCGTAAGTTCCGGTGTACTTACACAAGTACAAATTACTTACCTACAATAGAATTTAAATTTTACGAAATAGCGCAAATGAAGTTAGTCACTGTTTTTTTCATTTCCTACGGCTCAGAAACTTATTTATTATCTTAAATAAAAAAAAATACATTCTTGTAGTAAAATTTTAAAAACGGAATCTAAAACTAATATTTTCTTTCTACGTTCTTTTAACAATTACGTTAAAATTCCCAAACACTTGTCTAAAAGGCAGGACTTACGTTCACACGATGTTCGTAACTTACTCCAGTGACTATTGCGAAGTTATTTTCGAAGTGAACAACCCTACCCGTGAGCCATGCGCAAGAGTTTACGAGGCATTGTTCACGGCCGCATCGCGTGACGTCACTCGCAAAAACCGTACAATGCTAATTGACCTAAAGTAGACCTTAGCTCCTCCTAATAGGGGTTACTATAATCGTCAACATGTAAGTTATTTTTAAGTTAACATGGTGAACTTGATTTATGTGAGAATGTGACATGATACATAACGCGTTACGTCACCCACGTATGGTATATACGAATAAAACGGCTGATGGGTATTAATATGTTGGTCAGTTGATTGATTGCTGAAAATCGCAAATTGAATTGGGAGATCCAGTTCAAACAATACTAATCGAACTGGTTAACAGTTCCTACAAACAAGTTTAATAAATAAGTCAATTGATTTTTATTATGAAAGTACAAATAACATTTTAAAAGTATTACTAAACTAAAATCAGATAAAAACTAAAATAAAAGTAAAAGAAAACTAAAATAAATCTAAAATGTGCCCCTGTGGCATGGTACCAAGGACGCTGACAGCATTTTCTAGCTCGATTGATAGGCTAAGGCGTTGAAGCGAAACGACGTAGCCCTATCAGGTTTGGATTCGTTAGATATGTATGACTAAACTAAGTCCAGTCGACAATAAAAAATTATCAAATTATGTTTTTATTGCTCGCATCGCCCTCTGCTGAAGTCGTCTCGTGAGTATTTTTGCAGTAAATTGCACAAATCGTATGCACTGTCGGCTGGGCACGTTTGTCGCGTGGCGTAAATAATCGCCTTCCTTTGTCGGGCAGATAACAAATCATTTGGGATTAACCACCGCGGTTGTGGACACGGACCGTGACTTGGTTTATTTATAGGTGCTCTTATAAATACATAGTATGTACTTGTTGATTTTTGGTACCAAAACAGTCAAGTTACATTAAAAAAATTGGTACGATTTGACAGGGTATCATTCATAGACATAGACATAGACATAGAAAATCTTTATTAAGGTATCACAAAAATAAACTATATATATACATTGCATCCTTAAATTTATATTAGGTACATTGCATTCTTAAATCTATATTCATTCGTCATTAAACCTTTATGAAGTGTAGTTTTTGCTAAGTCCTTTTTTCCGTAAATTGTATGCTGAATTGTGACTAGAATCGCTTTCAGATATACATATCAGAGTGGTGCTCACAAGTGACAGCAGAGACTTGTTCAGATATGCCTCTATTGTTTCGGCTTTCAAATGCATGTTTAGATATTTTCGATCACCGTAGCTGCTCTGATATAATATGATGGTGACTGTACATTTATTAACTAAACAGAGTAGAGTAATTCTATATCTTCCTTGTCAGGTGGATCTAAGGATATTTTCGTATATTGCAGACGACATGAAGGTGTTCAAAGTTCCATTTAGTTTCGTCCACACGGTCAATTTATTATCTTTCTTTCAAAGATAAAAAGTCCACCAACTCCTAAGATGGCTGTAGTAGTATAGGGCAGTTGCCAACATAGTAACCGAACATGTGGCAACACCGTACGTATTTGTATGTGCTGTTCCATACTTTTGTGATTTTACATATAGATTTTAGGTCCAGAGAGCCTACCGCTAAGCACGATATTTTTTTTTCAAGTAAGCTTATAATAAACATTTTCGAATCGTCTGACATTATAAAGAGAGAGAAAAAAAAATTTACTACTGGTTCAAACCCTGAGAAGAACCAGTAAGAAACTCAGATTGACGTGTTTCCTCCTCGCACTTCTAAATTCGTACGCTAGCGTAACAGGGAGGTAACACGTCGATCATAGTTCACGTCGGTAACACGTCGATAATGGTGGGCCTTCAGTCATTCATTACCCAGTATGTCTATAGCACTTCACCCTTCCCTGTTTCATTTTAAATCCTAATTCCAGATGTGGACACCCACGAGATCGACGAGAAGTCCCTCATCACGTACATCTCGTCGCTATACGAGACGTTCCCCGAGCCAGCTGCCGTGCACCCACTCTTCGATGCGGAGTCCCAACGTCGGGCTGCGAGTTACACTGAGCAGGCGGCTGCCCATAGGGCTTGGCTGCATGAGAACATCGCCTTACAGCAGGTAGGAACCCTTCCTGACCAGCTGATCAGCAAGGTAGCTCGGTATATGAGAGCCAGTTCAAATCTTCGACGCGGATTGAGGGAATATCCCTCTAATATAGGTATATTTCTGTTCCCATCCTCATACGTCGATATAACTATACTCTCTTGGAGTCCCAACGTCGTACTACCAGCTGAGCAGGCGGCTGCGCATAAAACTTGGCATCATGACAACATTGCCTCACATAAACCCTTCCTAATCAGCTGATCAGCAAAGCATCTCGGTATATGAAAGCCAGTTCAAATCTTCTACTTGGATATCCCGCGTCATGCCGCAAGCTACGCTGAGGGAATATTCCTTAGGTATGTTCCTATTCCCACCTTCATCGGTGGATATAACTAGACTCTCTTTGAGTCTCAACGTCGGGCTGCGAGTTACACTGATCAATCAGGCGGCTGCCCATAGGGCTTGCTTACATGAGAATATCGCCTTACAGCAGGTATGAACCATCCCCAAATGCTTACCTAAGTTGCCAATCACTAAAGCTCAGTGTCATAGATTTCTCTCTCTGGCAAAAAATGACCGTTAGTTGCCTTTCATGATGGAGCATTAGCGATTGGCAGCTTATCTGAGTATTGGAACTGCAATTTTGTTGCTTTACCGTGTTACTTTTTTTGATGAGACCAGCTCTAAAGCCTTCCAGAGTTGGACTGCTAGAATCCCAATACTTAAACTGCGTTATTTTTCCAGGACCGTGCTTTCCCGTCAACTTTGATCGAGATGAAGAAGCTGCTCAGCGAGAGCACCAGGTTCCGCAGTGAGGAGGTGCCCATCAGACAGCGGGAGAAACAGAAGCTGTTCCACCAGTACCGGGAGTTAGAGGTCAGTTCTGACTTCTTCATCACAGTTTTCTGGATCACGAGGGATTGAGCAACAATCCAAAGCGTTCTTGCGCTAACCTTTAACGAGTTTTGTAGTGACTTCATATGCTTGTTTACTGGCCATTGCATTATAGATTCCTCTCGATGATTTTAAGAAGATTCTTATTGGAATAAGTCGTCGAATGTTTATTTTATTTTATTTATTATCTACCCTTACAACTATTTTTACAGGGCTGTGCCTAAGACAATAAATAGTGTAACTACATCTATCCTACCATGTGTTATACCCGAAATCTAATCAGTTATACAAAATGTCAGTTTTTGTCTCCAATACAGCTTGTGTAGCATTTCTAAAGTTTTGAATTTACTGGCTATTATGAGCTGAATCCTTCTTGATGTTTAAAATATGGATGGAACAAACTTTTTATTCTAAATTGTAATATCCAACCAACTGTAGCTTCTAACGACACGACGTACTGGATCTGATGTTCTTATTGTCCAGTAATACATGCCATATCTTTTATGGCCTGCTAAAAGTAACAGTTTTAAGAAGTCGTTGTTATTTCAGAAATACTTCGAATCAGTCGGCGAATGCGACATAGAGCCGACCCTCCGACCGGAGGCGCTGGAACAGACCTGGTCGCGCCTGATAATGGCCCAGCAGGAGCGAGAACGAGACCTGGCTGACGAGATCCGGCGCCTGGAGCGGCTGCAGCGAAGAGCTGAGAAGCTGCACAGGTGAGGATCTAGAATGTTGGAGCGAGAGACACTTGATGTAGGTCTTAGAATGTGGGCGGTATAGGGTCCTGGATCAAGAGATATTTGCTCTAGGCTCCAGTTAGATATTGGGGATTGTGGATACGATGCAATAGGAGTGGGCTACTTGACCGAAGAGATCCATCATCTAGAATGGTTGCAGCGAAGAGCTGAGAAGCTGCACAGGTGAGGAGCTAGATCTAGAAGACACTTGATGTAGGTCTTGGAATGTAAATGGTATAGGGTCTACTGGATCAAGAGATACTTGAGCTAGGTTCTAGTTAGACATTGGAGATTGAGGATACGATCCAGCATGAGTGGGCTACTTGACTAACTAGATCCGTCGTCTAGAGTGGTTGCAGTTAGGAGCTGATAAGCTGCACAGGTGATTATCCAGGACCCAGAATATCAGCTAGTGCAGATATTAGATTGAGTAACAGATACTTGATCTAAACCTTGAGTGTGGGGGGCATACGCAGTATGTTGGAGCTAAAGACTTGATTTAGGTCTTCTAATGAGGGAAGCATACCAGCATAGGATACTCAAACGAAGTTGTATGTAACGTTTCTTTGTTGTTATCAAAAGTTATAGGAATCTGACAACAAAAAAGGAAAATTCCATACTAACTTTCTGGGAAATGTGGCGAATCTTGAAATTTTTCACCAAGGCGTGATCCGAATGTAGAACTTGAGGACTGCTCAGAACCGCCTCCTACGTTTATCGTACCATCTTAATCTTTTACAAACATATCTTGTACTTCCAGAGACATAAAACAAACGGAATCCGGTCTGGACAGCGTAGAGCGCCACATCGAGAGCGAGATCCGTCGCGTAGAGCGCGGAGTACACCCCGCTGAGGCCAAGATGGCCGCCGAACACATCGAACAGGAGCTCCGGACCATGGAGAACACCATCCACGAGATGTTCCAGGACGCACAGGCGCTGAAGGAGGGACGGTATCCGCAGGCTTCGGAACTGCAACGACGGTGAGTTTATCCCGTGTCTTCAGTTGTATTACTGATTTACTTGGAGCACCATCCACGAGATGTTCCAGGACGCGCAGGCGCTGAAGGAGGGACGGTATCCGCAGGCTTCGGAACTGCAACGACGGTGAGTTTATCCCGTGTCTTCAGTTGTATTACTGATTTACTTGGAGCACCATCCACGAGATGTTCCAGGACGCGCAGGCGCTGAAGGAGGGACGGTATCCGCAGGCTTCGGAACTGCAACGACGGTGAGTTTATCCCGTGTCTTCAGTTGTATTACTGATTTACTTGGAGCACCATCCACGAGATGTTCCAGGACGCGCAGGCGCTGAAGGAGGGACGGTATCCGCAGGCTTCGGAACTGCAGCGACGGTAAGTTTATCTTCAAAACAAATCTTCAGTTCAGGAGTTGTGTTGTCAGAGACGGTGAGTTGACCAGCTTTACATAAAGCGACCAACTACTTTTTCAAAAAAATTAAGTTGGTCGTTTTCTGCATAGCTGGTCATCAGTTTGTGGATGGTCTGTTTATCGACAAACTGATGGTCCTCAGTCTTTATGACTCATCTAGATGATCACACGATGATGATGATTTAGATGACTCATCTAGATGTCCTCAGTTTACTAAGTGACCTAGGTATACAATGTGTCCATGAGGAAAGGGAAATTTTTTAACAGCGTGTTTCTAACCGAATTGAGAAGTTTGCCGGATTGCGTTAATATTAAGATAAAATGTATTTTTTTAAACCGTTTTTGACCGTTACCCAATGATAAATGCATTTTAGGGAACAATTTTGTTACTGTGTTGTCTTACCCCCTTATTCATAAACGTCTCCTAGATTAACAAGCTGCTAAGTATTGTTTGTCCCTTTCGGGTTTATAGACATATTGATAAGACCGAAAGGGAAAAACAGTACCAAGCGGCTTGTTAAGTTAGGAGAGGGTTAGATTGTATACTAATGTGAGCATTCTTATTTCAGCGTCCAACAAATCCACGACCGCTGGCTAAACGCCCGTCAAGCGTTCACCGGCCGTCTCCTCCCGCGTCTCTCCTCCGTCCGTCTCCCCGTCCAGCAGACTACCGTCCGGCGGGAGACCAGAACTGTTCTGGAGACCAGGGTCCATGATGCTGACCCATTGTTCCAGCAGCTGCAAGATGCCACTAAATGGTGCAAGGAACGACTGGTAAGTGCTGATTGGCTGACTATTGCAGACTACCGTCCGACGGGAGACCAGAACTGTTCTCGAGACCAGGGTCCATGATGCTGATCCATTGTTCCAGCAGCTGCAAGATGCCACTAAATGGTGCAAGGAACGACTGGTAAGTGCTGATTGGTTGACTATTGCAGACCACCGTCCGACGGGAAACCAGAACTGTTCTGGAGACCAGGGTCCATGATGCTGACCCATTGTTCCAGCAACTGCAAGATGCTACTAAGTGGTGCAAGGAACGCCTGGTAAGTGCTAATTGGTTGACTATTGCAGACCACCGTCCGACGGGAGACCAGAACTGTTCTGGAGACCAGGGTCCATGATGCTGACCCATTGTTCCAGCAACTGCAAGATGCTACTAAGTGGTGCAAGGAACGCCTGGTAAGTGCTAATTGGTTGACTATTGCAGACCACCGTCCGACGGGAGACCAGAACTGTTCTGGAGACCAGGGTCCATGATGCTGACCCATTGTTCCAGCAACTGCAAGATGCCACTAAGTGGTGTAAGGAACGACTGGTAAGTGCTGATTGGTTGACTATTGCAGACCACCGTCCGACGGGAAACCAGAACTGTTCTGGAGACCAGGGTCCATGATGCTGATCCATTGTTCCAGCAGCTGCAAGATGCCACTAAGTGGTGCAAGGAACGACTGGTAAGTGCTGATTGGTTGACTATTGCAGACCATCGTCCGACGGGAGACCAGAACTGTTCTGGAGACCAGGGTCCATGATGCTGATCCATTGTTCCAGCAGCTGCAAGATGCCACTAAGTGGTGCAAGGAACGCCTAGTAAGTTGTTTTCGATAGCAGAATCTCACACAGGACTTGAGATGATGGAGACTCTCCAGGAGGGCATTTCTCAGAGTGTAAACGGACATCTCATTCATCTGGTCACGTTTTTTTGGAAGTGGCTGAATGATTTGAGGTTGGCTTTGGTTGTCTTATAGAGAAATGGGTGCTGTATCTGACCACCGAAAATAATACCAAAAGATGTAACCACTTCCAAAAAAACGTTACCAGATGAATGAGATGTCCATTTAAGCTCTGAGAAATACCCAGGAGCTGTTCCCGCAGATGCTACTACGGTGAAAAGAGTGGCTGGTCTAATTGGTTGACTCTTGCAGACCACCTTCCGATGGAAAACCTGATCTATTCTAGAGACCAGGGTCCATGATTACGATCTATTGTTCCATCAGGATGCTACCAATGGGTGCAAGGAGTGGCTGGTAAGGGCTGACAGGTTTACTCTTCCGACGATAGTCCCAGAGTTCTGGAGACCAGGGTTCATTATGCTGGCCCCCTGATCCAGCAGCTAAATAATGCTAAGCGGAGCAAGGTGGTGGTGAGTATTTAATCCTGTCTCCTGAGTCAGGGTCTTGACTTTATTCAGTTTATCCTTATCCGATTTAGCGAAATAGTACTCTTCACTTCCACTTTTTGGGAGATCATTGCTAACCGATACCAGGTTTTTGACAAAATACTTGTTTAAACCTCCCGTTGTTTCCTCCCGGAGAATAGAAGGAGAGCTTGTCTTTGGGATAGGCAGAACTTACAACCTAGGTCGATTTTTGTAAGATGTCCCAAGATATTTATTTTGCCTGCCTTGAAATTGATCCCAGTAGGTCTTAATCTCGAATCGAAATCTCGGTATATTGACTTTTTGGCTGGCTGTTAAACCTCAAAATTCCTCAGCATGAAGTTAATATCTGGCATTTCTTTGCAGAAGAAACTCCACGAAGCGGAATACGGGTCCGACCTGCCGGGCGTACAGCATGAGCTGGACAAACACCAGCGGGAGCATAAGACCATCGACCAGTTCCATTCCAAGGTCAGTACTAGCACCTCTTCTTGTAAAAGGTCTTAGAACCTTTCCGCAAAGCCTATGGCAGAAGAATTAAGAATTAATGCAGAAGAATTGAGGCAAAATATCATTCATGTTTGTCAGCTTCCGTAGCCTAGTTATTATCAAACCGGAATCAGAAAGAGATTAGAAAGTACTGTCGACACATAAAATGTCACAAAATTTACCAAGAAAAATGAAGTTTATAGACGTAGTGAATGATTAATTTATCTACTGTCTCAAGTCGCTTCACTTGAACTATAAATATATGAATATAACCATGAATATATCCTTAATTCTCTTATACACTGTTGTGTCAACAGTACTTTCGAATCCCATTCTCATCGCGGTTTGATAATAGTAGTGACCCTGCCTACGAAGCTGGAGGTTCCGGCTTCAAATCCCGGCGAGGGCTTTATTTGTGTATTTATTAATCACAAATATTTGTTCCTTAGTCATGGCTGTCTATCCCCCTTATTCATAGACGTTTGTTAACTTAACAAGCCGCTAATTATTTTTTATCCCTTTCGGTCTTAACAATGTGTCCATAAGAGCAAAAGGGACAAACAATTATTAGCGGCTTGTTAAGTTAACTAACGTTTATGAATAAGGGGGTATGTATTTTAGTTTACGAGTATGTATATATCGTCGCTTGGTACCCACTTCACAAGCCTTAATTGAGCTTTCCGTAGGACTAGGTCGATTTGTGTAACATGTCCCAAGATATTTATTTATTTATATAAATCTATTCGTCTTCTGTAATCAGGTGGAGCAATGCGTGCACAACCGCGCCAATTTCTCCGGCGAAGAGTTGACGCTGTACAACCAACATTTGAACCAGCTACAGAAATTATATGCTGAGTTGCTGTCTACCAGTACTAAGCGGTAAGTTTTCATTTTCGATCAGTGTAGTTTCATGTGCCATCAATCAGAGATGGGCATAATTCGAGTATTTATTTAACGGAATAATTATTCGAATAAAGAATAATTCACAATTTCTTTATCCGTGAATAATCTATTCGCAACATTTTTTTTCTTTTTTTTTAAATATTGTTCAACATTGCCAATATCAAATCGTAGTAACAATTCCTCAAATAGTTTATTTTTTTATTTTTATGTAAGTGTCCGTTTATTTCGTTTTACCCGGCAATGAGATTTTTTTGATACTTTTTCTGCCACTTTCTCGATAGATTTAATATTATTAGTAACTATCAATATGGATTCCAAAAGAATAAGTCTATCACACTTGCTGCTTTCAATCTTATCCGTGAAATCACAAGCAATTGCAATAATAAAATGTTAACCACTGCGTTGTTCTTTGATATGTCAAAGGCTTTTGACTTCGTATCGCATAAATTGTTATTAATAAAATAAGAGCATTACGGTCAGAGGACTAGCACTAGATTGGATAAAATCTTATTTATATAACAGATCACAGTGTGTAGAAATAAGGAAAGTAAACAAGGCTTTCGTGAAACATCTCGGCGAAGCAATCGCTGATCGTTGGGACAGATCCCTCAGCGTAGTAATGGGCTGGCTTAGATCGAAAATTATAATTTCCATACTCCGTGCTACAAGCATGTGTATTCGGGGTACGCGCCACAAATTTAACTCCATCAAAAACTTCTTTGGCCTAAGCGATGGCGCAGCCCTACCCAATCTTTCCTCTACCTGACTAGAGGACCTAATATCTCCATCAGTGCTTGCGTGATAACTATTTATTTATTTATTTATTCTTAAATTACCCTTTTGTTACTATATTTTTGTTAATAAATGATTTTACTGAAAAAAAAAGGAAAGTAAACAATCTCAACATCACAGAGGTATTTTCTTCTAAATGTAAAATTAATAAATTTGGCATGCCTCAGGGAAGTGTCCTTGGGCCATTGTTATTTCTATTATATGTAAATGACCTTCCTGACATAACACAATAAAGTGTATTCATCCTTACTTGTCTTATCAGGTAAACAAACCACAGATCAAGTGAAATAAACAAAATGTCAACGATGATCAAAAGACAATCACTAGTGATTAGAAATATCGATATAATGAAATGTCAGATTAATTTCACTGCTTACGTAAATAGAGGATTATCGATTTTGCATCGTCTGTCAGGAAAAGAATTAATTAGTACAATATTATATCCAAAACTATGGTTACTCAAATATATTTTTTTTATAGTAAAGAAAGGGTAGAAAATAAATCGATAAAATAAAAAGATATCGGTAACAGAAATCCGCAGGCAAGCCAGCGGCCCTACCGCGAACTTCGAAATTCGTAAATTTCGAGGATTTTTTTCTGTCACTCCAACGAAGGCGCCACTAGCGTCATGAGAAAAATCACATGAAGAGCACCCGTAACCAACAACATGAAGCGAAGTAGCGAAACGAATGACGTTTGACGTGAAGATTTTATTCAATAATCAATAGACAACTAAGCACTGCCAGTCTTTGAATAAAATAAATATTGAAATCAACTACAAAAATTTTGGTTAATTACTGCAATTTATTTTAATTGCATTTTTCCCAAGTTGTACTTGAAGTATTAATATCGATATATTGTCATGCCAACATTACAGTACATAGACAATCTAGACATCGCAATGTCACAACAATGTCGGGTGTTTTTAAAGTTATCCGAGCGTAACAGCGTTTATTGACGAAAATCTTTAGAAAAATGATATATTTCAGTGATTTTTTTGAGTGATTATAATACTTTGCGAGGTTTTTTAAGTATGCAACAACATTTGACGTGATGATTATTGTGTAATTGCAGAGAAAAGTGTGATAATGTTTCCAGAAAATGTTTGTTTACATGATAAGACAAGTAAGGATGAATGCACTGTACAAATGTATTTTATTCGCAGATGACATATCAATTATAATATCGAGTAGTAAAGTAGAAACCCAAGCTAGTCATGAACAGACATCGGATTCCGTGGGGCGAAAAATCTTGACGGCTAGGGACTTCCTATATCGATATGCTCATTTATCGATAACTTGTTCTAAATTCTAGTGAACACACAAAGGTTTGCTTATTTAATATTTTTTTATTAAAAGAGTATTACCTATATAATAAAATAGCAGCAAAATTTTCTTCTTCTTTTTTGAAAACGTTTTTAAAAATTTATTCGTCACAAATTTTTTTCATGTCTGTCCGATCTATTGTTGTTAAAGTAAACCACCAGATTTTTTTTCATATTTTCGGGAGTTAAGCGTTTCCGTCTTGGCTGCAAAAACCATTTCAGGTCTCTAGAAGACTTCAATTTCTGTGGAGGTTATAGGAGCATAACAAAATTTCATAAAGTGATATCTCAATAGTTACAAAAAACACACACAATGTTGGAGGCGGTCACTAGTATATAGAACTAGTATCGATAAACGAGTTTATCGATATAGGGAATCCCTAGCTGCCAAGAAGTTTCACCCCACGGAATCCGATGTCTGATCATGAAAACAACATAAATCGGACAATAGTCACAGTTGTTAAATGGATTGCAGGAAATAACTTGTACGTGAATCTAGATAAAACGACGTATTTACACTTTAATCAATCAAGTCAAACTTTAAAATTAAATTACAATGGACTTTTGCAACAATGTGACATAACTAGATTTTTAGGAAAATATTTAGATAGTAAGCTGAACTGGAACGAGCATATTGAAAATGTATGCAAACGAATTAACAGATTTGTTTATGTGCTAAATAGGTTACGTAGGACGTCGAATCACAAAACTGCAATGGCTAGCCAGAAAAAATGTATTCGTACAATCTGTGGCCGTGATCAGCAAGCCAGTTGCAGACAGTTGTTTCCTAATCTTAAAATTTTGCCTTTTCCGTGTATTTATATTTATGAAATAGCCAAATTTGTTAAATTAAACTTAGATCTATTCATCACGGCTAATGATATATACCCCAAAAATACACGAAATAGTGAGCGACTTGTGGTTGGAGCGCAACAAAGAGCCGATATATTCATTAAAAATTGCGCTGTAATATGCGTAGAAATCTATAACAAGATACCGCCTGACATCAAATGCTTACCTATTAATAAATTTAAACACAATCTTTACAAATGGCTTTTAGACAAAATGTATTATTCACTAGGTGATTTTTTAAATTATTCTGTATAACTTGTGACATTTTTATTATTTTATTAATCTCAATTGTGTATTATTATTTTTTATTGTGCCAATTATTTAAATATAAATTATAATATAAAGGTATCTATAATGTTAGCATTAGGATATTAATATTTGCATGCTGTTTGTGGACAGTTGACTTAGGAGATACATGTATACCTTTTAACAACACCTGTAACCTGACCCTATTCATACGCAAATAAATGATTTATGGTGAGGTGATATGGCACAATGGACTATTATAGTTTTGCTTGGTTATTAATGTTGTTCTCCGTCCACAGCATGTCAGATCTGGACGCGCTGCAGGAGTTCCTGGCGAGCGCGACGGCGGAGCTCGGCTGGCTCAGCGAGAAGGAGCAGGTGGAACTGTCCCGCGACTGGGCCGACCCTCACATCAACCTGCCCGCGGTGCAACTCTACTATGAGGTGACTGTCTCCACAGCACGGACCTGGACGCTGCAGTTCCTGGCGAGCGCGACGGCGGAGCTCGGCTGACTTGAGGTAACTTTCTAGATCGTTCTAGATTCATGGAGAACTCCTTGGAAAGTTCTACAACGCAGACGAGTCACTATTATTCTAGTATCATACAAACTATTTTGTCGTCTAAATATGTAACTTCAAATTCAATAGTGTATTGTATGAAGTGAGTAGTAATAAATGGTGTACACTGTACAGGTAGTTTTGTAGTTCTTTACAATCAGCTAGTAAATGGCGCACAACAGATTTTCATTACATTTCATTGGATTGCTTTCTAGATCATTCTAGATTAGCGTTGAAAATTTCCGGATTAAATCCCGTTTCTTTCCAAACTGTTCGTTTTTTTCCTTATTTTTTCGAAAAAAACAATGAAATTTTCCACTTACATTTTCAGCTCTAAACCTATGTAAATTCGGCCTAATTTTCACTTATACCAGGAGAACGCGATATCACAGAGGAAAAGTCAATTGAAACAGATGGCAAATAATGACAGTGACAGGGACATTGATTGTTTCTGAAAAAATCCGAAAAAAACGGAAAAAAACGAAGTTTTCATACATTCCCGAAAAATATATTTTGTTTTTTTCCGACATTTTCAACGCTATTCTAGATTCAAGGAGAACTCCTTGGAAAGTTCTACACCGCAGACGAGTCACGTCTCACTCTTTTCCGCCACATTGCTGTGCAATTTTCTAGAACGTTCCAGATCCCAAGCAGGGAAAAATCCTTGGGAAGTTACACGGGTCAAAATTGTTTTCGTTGTCCTGTTTCATACCACTCTGTAACGCCAACTAACAAGTTGCTGTTTCGACTCAGTATGTAAAAAAACCCGGTGCATTTCGACGGCAGCAAAGAATAAAAGGTTATCTACAGAACTGCAATTTTACACTAGAGGTGTTTTAAGAAAAAACCGTGTTCCTTTTAAAAATAATGAACCGATTTTCATAAAATTTTGCACAATGCTTAAAAAAAGTAATACAAAGTTAGTGATTGTTTGTAATTTTAAAAAATATATGTATTTATGGAAATAGGGTAGATGTCTTTATCAACGCTGGATAATAGTAACTATAAATGAGGATAACTTCCATTTATCTTCCTATACACGGGAAAATCAAATTGCGTTTATAATTTTATCTTAGTGTGATTATAGTAAGTAAATCCTGAAAACGTATTTAGTTAAATAAAACATACTCACTCGCATTAGTTTAGCATACATAATAATTAGTAATGAAATCTCGCAAAAACTACCCGCACAATGACAAACGGGACACCTGACTGATATCTTTGTTTACATTTTTGTCAATATAAGGTACTACAATGAATAAACGGACAACTTGCTATGACCGTTTCTACATCGAACTGTTTTAAAACGTACATGAAGATGTCTTGAAATACTTCCGAAAAAATCTTAAATAATACGAATACCGTGCTGAAAATAAAATGCAACGTAAAAGACGTTATTATAAGGTTATTTAAACAAAAAAGTGAATTTCGGCAAAATTGCATTTGTCCGTTTATTCTTTGCTGCCGTCGATTTGTATTTCTTGTTCACGCTAGATTTTAATCCATACATCAGAAATTGAAAACAAAACATCATCTCATACAAAAATAACCGCTGCGTCACTTTTTTTAGGGACACAAAATAAGACAACGAAAAGAATTTTGACCCACACCTCAAATCAGGCAGATCTCACTCTGCGTTTTTGCCGCGTATAGCTGTAAGTACATAGCGCGGTTACGGACGACAGTGTAAATCAGTTGACCTAAATATGTAACTTCAAATTCAAATAGTGTATTGTATGAAGTGAGTAGTAATAAATGATGTACAGGTAGTTTTGTAGTTCTTTCAGCTAGTATATCGCGCACAATAGATTTTCATTACATGTCATTGGATAATATTTTAATATCAATATATTAGAATTATGAATATTATAATGTATGAAACAAAATTATGAAATTATTATTATTATTTATTACTATGAAGATAAAGAAGTCAATGACATGCCATGAAAAGTGATACGAGAACAGATGATCAATAAAATAATCTGTACAGTTCAGTGCAAAGACGTTACGATATTCTTATTACACGGAATTAAAATGCATTTTTACATATACAAGGTTATTTTTTCACCAGTACAAATACTCTAGGAGGTGTATAAGTAAGTCATAATGAACAACTTTTACTATGGGGCCGAACATGAAATCGCGAAAAAAAAATCAGCTGTTTCATACATTTCAGACGACCATGAGTCGACAATTTCTATGGAACAGCTGTTTTTTTTTTCGCGATTTCAGGTTCGGCCCCATAGTAAAAGTTGTTCATTATGACTTACTTATACACCCCCTAGAGTATTTGTACTGGTGAAAAAATAACCCAGTATACCACTTATTTTACATTTGACTGTAGAAATTCGGTATTATATTGAACTTGTATTTTCTCCTAGCTTTCATGAATGCTGTAACATGTGAAACTATCCATAAGACGATGTTGTTGTACAATTTGTTTGAAATATGTTTACAATTCCGTTTTAATCCTTGCAAGCATTCCTTTGGAGAGGACGGCGAGGTTTGTGTCTATTAATTTAATTTAATTTTATATTCATTGGCATTTTGATTTTCAAGCTTATTAAATGCTTAACCGTTTAAGTGGCAACAGAGTTAGATTTTCTAGAGTTATGGCTGTTTCCATTGTAAAACTGTTTTTTTATGGGATATATTAAACTGTTTTTATTTTAGAACCCTTCAAACAACTGTATATTATTTGGTGGTTGAAAAACGAGATTAAGCCGTTATAGTTAAAACAGGTTTAAACATGATATATCTACTTCTTGTAACGTAACGGCACTTAATTGTTTACAAATATGCTTTAAAAACTGCGGCCATCGTAAGAATTCGAGTATATACTCGATTAGGTCTTTCATTATAATGTGTGTAAATCGTGAAAATATATTCAACTTATTATCTAATAAGTCGAATTTTCATGTACCCGCTTATTCTTAAACGTGTGAGAGGGTATGCAGTAAATTCGGATGCTGTTATACCTATTTTGATGTCGAGCGGTAGGCAAGTGGGTATAAAAATATTCGAATTTCCAACCCCTGTACATGACTGCGAAGGTTACAAAACTTTGAAAAATGGTACTAACTTTTATCGTTTTAAGTGCAGTATTGTAATAGAAATGTCGTTACAGCAACTCATGTCCTCGCTGGAGAAGAGAGAGCTTCAGTTCAGCAACGTGATCGACCGCGGGGAGGCCCTCATCGCTCAACACCACCCGGCCAGCAAGACCATCGAGGCGCATCTGCAGGTCGGTACTCTTTGATAATCACTACATAGGGTCTACATTTACACACATAACACCACAACGCGTTGATGTCTTTATATTGTGTTGCGTTTTACTAAGAAAACGATTTCAACGAGCGCTGTAAACTTATTCTTCATATTAAATACATCAACGCGTTGTTGTTTGCAATGTTTTAGGACTTAGGCCTCGTAATTTCTGGCCTGTTAGAAACAGTGTTTGGAGGCCTACATCACTCAAGCAACTGAGTATGCTTGAGTGATGTAGGCCTACTTGGGAGGTTCAGTCAAGATTGTTCATTAAAATGTAACGTTTTTATACAGGTTATGCAGTCGCAATGGGCATGGGTACTGCAACTGACTCTGTGCCTGGAAACACATCTGAAACACACCACCCACTACCACAACTTCTTCGAGCAGGTCAAGGAGGCTGAGAAATGGATACAGAAGTGAGTATCAGTAGCTAAGAGTTGTAATGGCAACCAGCGGTCTTACCGCGAACTACGAAATCTGCAAATTTCGGGGTTTTTCTCTGCCACTCTAATGACGTACATTGGAGTAACAGAGACAAATATCTGAATTTTACGAACTTCGGTGTAGCTAGCCAGATCAAACCAAAATTTGGGGGAGTGAACTGATTTACTGTTTCGAGATTTTATTTCCAGATTTTACAACTTTTTTACACAGTTTATTCTAATATGTAAATTTGTATAGGAGTACTAAACAGGCAAACATTTTTCACCTACCTACTTCGTAAATTTAATTCAATATAAATTCTTTTTGGACAGACGACCTTTTCCAGTCAGCTTTTCTATCCTTTTAATCTGTATATTATGACAAGTTGAACTTTCTTAATAAAATATACAGTTAAAAAATAGTCTTTAGTACAGATGGCAGGTTACATTTTACGTCAGGTCCAAAACTTCGGAGGGCCATCTGCACTAAAAAATAGTACGAAACACGTGCAAAAGCGCACATGTTTTTTTTTTAGTATCTTTTATCGGTTTCCTACTAAGATTATTCCCCGAGGCAGCGTTTTATGGAATAACCTTCTCCTTTGCCCACAAATACACACGTTTCGAACTTTCCGAACTTAGGTCAATTTGTGTAAGATTTTCCAGTGACACGACAATCACAACTAATCCCAATTCCTTAATTAATTACGAGATAATTAAAATAAGAATTAATTTGGTTAATTAGTATTATTTTCTTCGTTTACCGCAAGGATTACTCATGAAATAAAACCCCCGCAGACCACGAACCCTGTAAAGTATTCGAAACGTCGGAATAAAGTTAAAGTTAATTAATATACGCGAGTTTATCCGTTTTCGTAGTTTTATTTCTTGGTTAATTAGTCTTAAATTCGTATATCGTCGGCTGACAAGCAAATCTCACTATAAAAACTGCCACTACTCTTAGCAACCTCTTATGTCAGTATTAAATCAGAACTAAGATAAGAGCTTTATTTCAAGTATTTGTTACTTAGTGACTTTTGCTTGTCAACTGACGATATATAAGGCTCATTTCTAAGCTGTCAAATGTTCATTCTTAGAAATCAACTATAATTCCAATTTCTTTACAGACGCGAAGAAGCTCTAAACACCACATTCTCCCAATCGGAATTCACCCTCGATCAAGGCGAACGCCTCCTGAAGGGCATGCAAGATCTGCGTGAAGAACTGAATTCCCATGCTTCAGTGGTGGCCCGGCTGGTCGAAGAGGCCCAAAGTGTGAGGCCGGTGAAGCAACGCCGGGCACCTATCACGAGGCCGATTCGGGCTGAGACGGTGTGCGCTTATAAACATGCTAATGTGAGTATGATATGATAGTTATCTTATTGGTGGGGCCCACATAATTAGATTTGGATAGAAGAAACAAGTTCATTCATTTGTATGGCGGCCGAGCGTGTCAGATTTTGTACTGAAGTTGTTACTTGCCTATGATTTTAAATATGTCTCAGGCCCTTGAGTATTCATATTTTTGTTGCAATTAATATTACTTAAGGAGGCATTATTAATGGTTTTGTTCACTTCCACTTACAAAATTTGACGCTCGAAAGCTGCAAGCTGCGATTAAAGACGGACAACTCAGTGGATTTCACTGAGTTCATTTGACACGCTAAGTAGATACGTTTGCTTGATCTATGGTATATATGACATCTGTGGTGGGGCCCTTACGGATGCACTTCGACCCATTGGGATCTTTTGTGTAATTGCCCCTTGTTTCGCCTACCCCAGGGATTGTTCTATCAACTCAGTATGTTTGAGGATGGACCCTAGCGGTAGCGTTTTGACCTTCGGTTCCAGATAGCCGGTTCCGAATTCTTTTATCCTTTGTCTGGCGAGGGCATGACATTCGCACATCAAGTGTTTCATCGTCTCCTCTCTCCATGATATGATAGTTAGGGAAGTTTGGTTTATAGGATTAGTAGAGGCCTAAAGAGGCCAGTGAAGCAACGATGAGCCCGCAATATAAGGCGAATCTGGACTATGAATGAAATTACTAACATAAATGTTATATCACTTGATTTGTTCGAAGTTTATATTTTTTTTGTATTTACATGGCGATCCTGTCGCCGTAATAAATAATGTTCTTGAAAGTTACATTTGATCCACTGCCCGATTACCGTGATTTTATTTAGACTATGTAATGTGGATGACAATACAATATGATGATATTATGGAGCTGATCTGACAATAGTGCTGTAAAGTGGTCATAAGACCATGTGTACAAAACGACGTAACCTTATCAAGTTTAGGCTCGTTGGATTCGTCTAGACGACTACATTAAATGATTAAAGAAATCATAGTCTCCAGTAAAACCTTTTCTCAAAAATATAATATTTAACAAGAACTTTTACAGGGTTTGTATGAAACATAATTTTTTTATCGAATCGGATGTCAGTGCCATAGTGAAACTTCATCAATATGACTTAAGAATTAACCCTTTCAAATTTGAACGATGAATAAAAAATATACCTGTATACATGGCGACCCTGCCAATGTTATAAAGTTTGGATGTTTTGCGACAAATATTTTCTTTTACGTCTGTAATACAAACACTCATTTGCTCTCAAATTATGGTTGAGCTTTATTCCTATGTAAAATAATAGTGACTGCTGGTAGCCACAGTTACCAAAAGCAATTAAGTGGATAGTTGAGTGGATAAGCGGTGTATTTTTTCGTATTCTATTTAATTTGAATACTTTATTTATCAGCTGGCGATCGAGAAAGGTTCAGCGGTGACTGTGGTGGACAACTCAGGCCGCTCCCGCTGGCTGGTCCGCCTCGGAGGCGCCGGGACCGAAGCCCAGCTGCCGGGCGCCGTGCTGGCGCTGCCGCCGCCCTGTCCACTGGCCGTGGAGCAGGCTGGCAGGCTCAGCCAGGCCTCCGAGCGGGTGAGTGGCTGTATAGCGGTGATGGTGGACAACTCAGGCCTCGGAGGCGCCGGGACCGAAGCCCAGCTGCCGGGCGCCGTGCTGGCGCTGCCGCCGCCCTGTCCACTGGCCGTGGAGCAGGCTGGCAGGCTCAGCCAGGCCTCCGAGCGGGTGAGTGGCTGTATAGCGGTGATGGTGGACAACTCAGGCCGCCTCGGAGGCGCCGGGACCGAAGCCCAGCTGCCGGGCGCCGTGCTGGCGCTGCCGCCGCCCTGTCCACTGGCCGTGGAGCAGGCTGGCAGGCTCAGCCAGGCCTCCGAGCGGGTGAGTGGCTGTATAGCGGTGATGGTGGACAACTCAGGCCGCCTCGGAGGCGCCGGGACCGAAGCCCAGCTGCCGGGCGCCGTGCTGGCGCTGCCGCCGCCCTGTCCACTGGCCGTGGAGCAGGCTAACAGGCTCAGCCAGGCCTCCGAGCGGGTGAGTGGCTGTATAGCGGTGATGGTGGACAACTCAGGCCGCCTCGGAGGCGCCGGGACCGAAGCCCAGCTGCCGGGCGCCGTGCTGGCGCTGCCGCCGCCCTGTCCACTGGCCGTGGAGCAGGCTAACAGACTCAGCCAGGCCTCCGAGCGGGTGAGTGGCTGTATAGCGGTGATGGTGGACAACTCAGGCCTCGGAGGCGCCGGGACCGAAGCCCAGCTGCCGGGCGCCGTGCTGGCGCTGCCGCCGCCCTGTCCACTGGCCGTGGAGCAGGCTGGCAGGCTCAGCCAGGCCTCCGAGCGGGTGAGTGGCTGTATAGAGGGTGATGGTGGACAACTCAGGCCGCCTCGGAGGCGCCGGGACCGAAGCCCAGCTGCCGGGCGCCGTGCTGGCGCTGCCGCCGCCCTGTCCACTGGCCGTGGAGCAGGCTAACAGGCTCATCCAGGTCTCCGAGCGGGTGAGTGGCTGTATAGAGGGTGATGGTGGACAACTCAGGCTCAACTCAGGCTGGTCCGCCTCGGAGGCAAAAGGCAGGCAGGCCTCGGACCGGGTGAGTGGCTGTAGCACACAGAAAGAAAGAAAAAAAAAATTGTTACACAACATAGTGGATGAAATCTTTTATATGATACAAAATCACAATTATATTCTGGATCTGTCTCATCATCATCATCATCAGCCTGTGATAGTCCACTGCTGGACGTAAGCTTCTCCTATTAATTATGCGTATAGACGCATTAGGAGGTAAATTACCATAATGGCTGGGCAAGCGGATTGGCGATCGCAGTAATGTGTCCACTATGATGACGCTGCTGCCCATCATCAATCTTGTAGAATGGTCAGTGACACTTAAATCCCTTAGTCGACTCTTACGACACCCGCAGGAGGAGTTGGGGTGGTGACAAATGTATTCTTACTGCCGTCACCACACGGCAAACGACACAAGTACGTAAAACTTGAAATTCGAAACGAGTGGCGATGTTTAAAAAAGGACCGAGAGGGAGTGTTTTAAATCGACACGAGTTACGAATTTCGTTTTTGCACATGTCTCGTACGACGTTTTTTAGTGCAGGTGGCCCTCCGAAGTTTTGGACCTGACGTAAAATGACACACTTCTCGCACTAGAGCCTAAAAAAGGCACCATCTGTACTAAAAAATATTTGTAACACAGCATACTGGATGAAATCTTGTAATTGATACAAAATCATATTTCCTGTATCTGTCTCTTTAATATAATTCAATACTTCGAAATAAGTTTATGCAATAAGTGCAATTTCGCGATTGCTATAAGATGACCATCCATGGAGAAAATCCGTAAAAATTCATATCGTTGACTTGTGTCATGCGCAAACCCCGGATGACGGGAGCACAAATGCACTTGTCACTAGTCCTTAGTTAAATATCGACTATTCTATCGACATCTATACCAACATTTTATGAATTAGAAATATATTGATCAAAAGTAATTTATATGTACAACCGCACGTAATCAGAGGCATTGCGATCTAAAATTAATAAACAATAATATGTCAATAATACCTAGTACCATAGAACAGTTACAAAACCAAAATTAAAGTTTAAAAACCAGTGTGAATATCGTTCAAAAGTTCAAAGTGCACTTGTTAAGATAACTTTTACATCCTCAAGGCGAAATGATTCACAAGAAATATCAGAATGTGTAGACTAAAAAAGTTGGTGGTTTCAATTTCAAAAATCTTATATTATTTGATATCTGGAAAAGAAGTGAAACTACTAGGGAAACATAATAATTATAATCTATAAATTTCAAATTAAATAATTGTTCATATGTATGTCGATAGAATAGTCGATATTTCATCAAGCACTAGTGAAAAGTTCATTTTTGCACCCGTCGTCCGGGCTTTGGTCATGCGGAAAGTGAAGGCCTCTAAATGCTAAGCACGGCCATACAACTCACAAGCCTTCTACCGAACAAGTTGTAACATGCTATAATCGTCCGCAGGTGATCCAGCTGTGGCAGAGGAAACAGCTGCGCATGCGGCAGAACATGATATTCGCCACCATCAAGGTTGTCAAGGGCTGGGACTTCCCACAGGTAAGTTTATCTTGCTTTAGGTTAAAGTTTGATCTCTTTTTCGAATACAAATGTTGACTCGTAATGTCGACTTAATGCCTTAAGGCATTAAGTCTACCAATTTTGCTTTTTTCCTATTGTGAAATAAAATAAATAAATAAATATCTGGGACATCTTACACAAATCGACCTAGTCCCACGGTAAGCTCAATTAAGGCTTGTGATGTGGGTACCAGGCGACGATATATATAATAGATAGATACATACAGATACTTAAATACATAGACAGCCATGACCAAGGAACAAACATTTGTGACAAATAAATACACAAATAATGCCCTCGCCGGGATTCGAACCCGGAACCTCCAGCTTCGTAGGCAGGGTCACTACCGACTAGGCTACGGAGGCTGAAAAATTAATAAGTTTTCCAAACGTAATATATATATTATGTTAGTTTTTAGTTAAACGTCCCACGTTTTTCGCTTACCATAAAGACGAGTTTTCGTTGTATCTTTGTATGAAATAAACGGACAAGGCGGCTTTATGGCAAACGACAAAGTGGGACGTTTTACTAAACTCACTCACATATATAAATTTGGTGACAGAGTTAAGTATAGTTATGAATCTTATGAAACATGATGATTTATGAAGTATCATTTTCATAATTTAGCAGTATCAAGACAAAATATGTGTCTAAATTATTGTGCTTTTATAAATTTACATGGCTATTATGCCTTTAAGTTGTAGACCCAGGCTTCTTCGAACGTAGGTACTATTGTAATCGTCGACTGACAACCAAAACTCACTATAAAAACTGTCACTACTCTTAGCAACCTCTTGTGTCAGTACTCAGTATTGAATCAGAACTGAGATACGATCTTATTTCCAGTAGGTATTTCTTACTTAGTGAGTTTTGGTTGTCAACCGACGGTATATATTGATTTAAACTTTCACGATTATCACTCATATACCACGGGTGTAACGTCATGCCCGAAACGTCAGGATATAATTAAACGTAAGTTTACGCGATTAAGACCCGTTTGTTTTTAAAATATAACCGACGGTATGTTTGTATTGTAAGTTGTAAACAGAGTTTTATTCCCGTTTCCGCTCAGGATTCTATACTATGTCATTTCTAGAATTCTTCGCTTCATATTATAGTATTGCATGGTTAAATCCGCTGTATATACAGGTTGTTCCATGAGCCACTGAAAACCTTGAATGGGGTGATTTAGTAGGCTATACTGAACAACTTTTAATATGGGGCCAATCAAGAAATCTAAAAAAAAAATTGTCTTTTTCATGCATTTTGACCGATTGATCACGACATTTTAAATGAAAGAGGCAATTTTTTTGAGATTTTTGTGTTAGCTCCATAGTAAAAGTTATTCAGTTTAACCTACCAAATCACCCCGTTTAAGGCTTTCAGTGGCTCGTGGAACACCCTGTATATTTTTCTTTATATCACAATGTTCTATTTCTGATCATACTTTAATAATCGCCTAATTATCCCACAGTTCGTAGCCATGGGTGCCGAACAGCGCCAAGCCATCCGTCGCGCTCTCAACGAAGATGCAGAGAAACTCCTGAGCGAGGGAGACCCCGCCGACCCGCAGCTGCGGCGTCTGCGCCGAGAGATCGACGACGTCAACCGACTCTTCGACGAGTTCGAACGACGGGCGAGGGCTGAAGGTAAGAAACTACTGAGCGAGGGAGACCCCGCCGACCCGCAGCTGCGGCGTCTGCGCCGAGAGATCGACGACGTCAACCGACTCTTCGACGAGTTCGAACGACGGGCGAGGGCTGAAGGTAAGAAACTACTGAGCGAGGGAGACCCCGCCGACCCGCAGCTGCGGCGTCTGCGCCGAGAGATCGACGACGTCAACCGACTCTTCGACGAGTTCGAACGACGGGCGAGGGCTGAAGGTAAGAAACTACTGAGCGAGGGAGACCCCGCCGACCCGCAGCTGCGGCGTCTGCGCCGAGAGATCGACGACGTCAACCGACTCTTCGACGAGTTCGAACGACGGGCGAGGGCTGAAGGTAAGAAACTACTGAGCGAGGGAGACCCCGCCGACCCGCAGCTGCGGCGTCTGCGCCGAGAGATCGACGACGTCAACCGACTCTTCGACGAGTTCGAACGACGGGCGAGGGCTGAAGGTAGGAAACTACTGAGCGAGGGAGACCCCGCCGACCCGCAACTACGGCGTCTGCGCCGAGAGATCGACGACGTCAACCGACTCTTCGACGAGTTCGAACGACGGGCGAGGGCTGAAGGTAGGAAACTACTGAGCGAGGGAGACCCCGCCGACCCGCAACTACGGCGTCTGCGCCGAGAGATCGACGACGTCAACCGACTCTTCGACGAGTTCGAACGACGGGCGAGGGCTGAAGGTAGGAAACTACTGAGCGAGGGAGACCCCGCCGACCCGCAACTACGGCGTCTGCGCCGAGAGATCGACGACGTCAACCGACTCTTCGACGAGTTCGAGCGACGGGCGAGGGCTGAAGGTAGGAAACATTATATAGATAACATTGCAGGTAAGGGCTTGTCCATTAATCACGTCATACGATTTTGGCCTATTTTATCAGCAGTTTTTATTTCAGCAGCTGACGTCTTTCGACTGATTTGATGATAGATATAGACATTGCAGGTAAATTACTAATACATGGCGACCCTGCCAAGGTTTAGTCATTGGCCTTAATAGTTTTTTGATGGAGTGATGTGATGTGAGTGATACTGTAGGTAGTGCCTGCCGGACTTTAGGATATAGATGATATCAACCGACATTTTGACTAATTGGCTAGGGCTGAAGGTAGGGCAATTATACATGTTTGTATAACAAAGTCCACGTCAATCGACGACGTCAACCGACTCTTCGACAAGTTCGAGTGACGGGCTAGGTAGGATGAAGGTAAGATGGCAAAGATTGCAGGGATACTAATACATGGCGGCCCTGCCAAGGTTGCGAGAGATTGACATCAAATGTTTTTTGATGAGTTTGAGTGATGTGAGTGCTAGGGACATACATATTGTAGGTAGTGACTGCGGAATGACCCTGCCGAACTTTGACAATTTGAACTGAAGGTGAGAAACATATTGACATATACATATCCACAAACTTGCTTTGATTTTTGCGATAGACTCTATGTCTATGTAAAATAAGAGTGATGACATGTAACAAAAGCTACAAGTGAGTGGATAAATAAACTTCAGTTAAGGGATTCGGAGAGCTATGTCGGTTACTTTGGTTCTGCTGCGGATTACCTCATTTTAATATGATCTCACAGAGAGACTCCCAGCATACCCTCTGTTGCCCTTGCATTGCACGGTGGACTGATGACCTGGTGAAGGTCGCAGGAGACATTTTGAAGATTTCGGGCGACAGGGTACTAAAAATGGTAGATAGACACACAAATGGCGCTGCAGTAAGGTAGCCGTTAGCTCTAGGAATACAGAAATGCTTTGGTATCGAAATTACAGAGAAATGACCACAGGGCGACCTAATTTTAAATTTATTTGATGCATAAAATAAACCATGGTTACAGAGGTATTTCATACTGAATGAATGTCTATTTTTGAATGATAAAACCATGCGCTTTTGCAACATAAAAATGTAGTAGTGTAGTTATATGTCGTAACATGATTTATGGAACTAAGAGATAATTGCCAACTGAAGCAATATTTATTTATCTTATTGATTCTACCATTGAAAAGTTTAATTATGGCGATAACATCTTATTGACATTTATAAATACCCCGAGACGAGAGATAATTGAATTAAAACTGCAATCAATCAATTTTATTTCTTTCTACGAGTCGCTAAGTGAATAATAGTGGTACAATTGGTTTGTTTTCTTGCCATATTTAGGGCACAACTGTTAAATGACCTTGTGTGTTTATAACGTACAATTACATAAGAGTATTATTACCTTTCAAAGAATAAGTATTGCGAAATAGCTAGGATATACTACTAGTATTGCCGCGGTGGGATATAATAGTACATTGTGCATCAAGGGAGGTAAGTACGGAATTACTAACGAGAGTGTTAGAAGCCCGACGCCGTTAGGCGGAGGGCTTTTATGACTCGAGTTAGTATTCCGCTTACCTACCGTGATGCATACAATGTTTTTCATCACACTTGCCGGCAAAAAAATAAGTTTTAAGACATAATATTATTAAATGACGTACTGACATTTCTATTACTCCCTAGGGAATATCACTTTTCTATTACTCCCGCTACGCGCGCAAGCAATGGCGCGCTTAGACAGCAAGTGTGATGAAAATAACTAATATATTAAAAAAAAAGTATTTTAAATTATAGCCTCCAAAGGCTCTGCCATATAAGAGAAATATCCAGTTATTGAAATCTTGGCAGAAAATAAAGTTGATTTTAGTAAAAAAGTACAAGGCAATACACAATACACAACTCTATTCTTCTATCTATTCTATCTTTTCGATTTTATTAATGAGTAGGTCCAATAGGTGAGGTCCATAAAAATATCTTACAATTATCAACCTAATCCGACATTAGGTACTAAGGCCTTGTGTTGTAGGTACTAACCGACAATATACAGGGTGTTCCACGAGCCACTGAAAACCTTGAACGGGGTGATTTAGTAGGCTATACTGAACAACTTTTAATATGGGGCCAATCACGAAATCTAAAAAAAAATTTGTCTTTTTCTTACATTTTGACCGATTGATCACGACATTTTATATGAAAAAGGCAATTTTATTTTTGAGATTTCTGGGTTAGCTCCATAGTAAAAGTTATTCAGTTTAACCTACCAAATCACCCCGTTCAAGGTTTTCAGTGGCTTGTGGAACACCCTGTATGTACATACTTAAATACATAGACACAAAAATTCACGCACTCACTCTTTACTATCGTTCCCTTTAAATCCTTATATTTTTTTTCATTGATTGACGTTTATTTGTCGTACGGGCAGACACTATCGCGTGAGATAGCGAACGAAATGATAGCGTAATTGCGGAGTGGGTGGATGCACCTTAACTCTTTTTTTACCGCTCAGCTGGTCTTGATACTTGTCTCGTAGTTTGTGTACACTGTGCATGGTGTAAAAACGGTACAAAAGCTCGATTTAAAAAAAATATCGCTATTGTACTAAACCCCGGTTTCTAGATTTTATATGATTTGTGTTTGTTGTTATTATAGAAGAAAAAAAAAGTATTATAATTTTCTGTTATTATGGCTTTGGAATTAATTCCAATTTATTTCATCATCATCATTTCAGCCATACGACGTCCAATGCTGAACATGGTCGCTCCTTTGAACGTCCATATATATCGGTTGTAAGCGACCTGAATCTAGCTTTTCAGCGATCTTCATAAGGTCGTCGATCCATCTTGTGGGTAGACGTCCTACGCTGCATTTGCCAAACCGTGGTCTCCACTTGAGCACTTTTCGATCCTATCGAACATCTGGTCTGCGTGCAACGTAGCATGCCCACTACAACTTCCTAATCCGAAGGACTAAGTTGGTGACTTGAGCCCGTCTACGGATCTTCGATTTATAATTAGATTCCGAAAAAAAAATCCAAGCATAGGATTAGATCGAATTGTGTATGATATGTTTATTTATCCTATTTTGTATATGGTTAGTCATAGGCACTGATCTCACCGCGAGCTACAAAGCTATGAACTATCGGCTAGAAACACGAACAAAAGATACTCACTCCCGTGTAAATAAAAGAGACACGGTGATACTCGCCCGGCTACTTATCATAGCTCGCGGTAAGACCAGTGTCATATGGACCTGTATACCTTGTGTACGATTACTAATATGGACGTACCTAAACTTATTAACATCGAACTAATTTAAATTATATTAAATTTTGAACAGAGTTGCATTTATTTTGGTTTTTGATTCGTGAGATATTCGAACAAACTGTAATCAAGTTAATTTCAGTAAAAGGTAGTTTAAAATTCAATAAAATAAATCGTTCAAAGTATTCTTACAAGTATCAAACATACTATCTAAGCATCAATCAACAAGCACATGACAGTAGCGTAGTCCTACGGGAGCCACAATTAGTCCGTACTACGGAGACGAGAGAGATTGACGGTGGACGTGATCGGCCTGTCACATTAGTTTACTTGTGCCCTTTTATCGGTTAAAGTGCGAGTTAGACTACTGTGTTGTTGTTTAGTTGTGTGAAAAATAAGTTGAAGTTCATTCAAGAAATTGTACAGAGACTTACAGAAATTACAATCGCGATCTTTTCTGTAACGAAAATATATAAATGATTACCATTTTTGAACATACATATTACGAACTGTATATTTTTAATAATTGCAATGGCTATTAATTTTGTATTAATTATATCTAATTGACATTCGAAAGTGACATTATATCGACATTTTGTGCCTTATTGTGTACGCAATAGAGATCATCAAAAATGAAGAAGATTAAGCGAATATTCTCGAGAGGAAAAGACGGTAAATTTTGCAGTTTTTTTTCCATATTTACTAAGTGACAAATGCAAAATGAGATGCCCTTCTCTTGATTCGAACCCAGGACCGGAGCTACGTATTGTTATTTGACGGCCATAAAAATAGGTACCAATTCTTCTAACATTATGGTCAAAATTAGCAAAAATTAAGGGTCCACGGAAAGAACATGAGCCTATTTCTCGAAAACTTGTAACTTGTAATACAAGTCCTTATCTTATTAATGATGTTAAAAAGAGACTTCCACTTGTATTACAAGTTACAAGCTTTTGAGAAACGGGCCTCATGTCTAGTCAATTCAAATTAGAGAAGGAAAAACCACCTTACTTTTAATAGAAAAAGGTGTACATTTGCCCTGATTTTTTTAAGCACATGTGTTGTTTGCTCTATCAAGTATGCCATAGAATAATTTATTATACTAAATTTATGGATCAAATATTAATGGGATACACTGTGCTAGGAATTTAGGCATCCATAGGCTAAGGTACTGCTTACCAATATGTGACGCTTCTTAGTCACTTATATCTTAATAGGTGAATACTTTTATAAAATATATAGTAGCCGGTCTCATAATTTAAAGATGAAAATATGTAGGCAATTCGAGAAGTGTTTTTATTGGCACGAATTGCAAGAAATGTTGCTTTTGATATTCAATTATAGAAATACCTTCATCTGACGTGGACAATCACTTGGTGATTAATTGATTATTATAAATATCCAGAAAAATTGGCAGTAGAATTATAACTCATATTTTTGGAGTACTAGAATTATTTTAAAATATTGTTGACCGCTCACAGAAAATTTGAATTGATCGCCCTTTTTACTGCCAAAGGCTGTTAAACAGAATTTAACTACCTAACACAAAAAATATGGCGCTAAATTTTGATTTTATTAAGGCCTTTAACTATTATTTTGAAGTCGACCCAAAAAAGCTATTTACACTTTGCATTCATAAATTATGTGATGACGGGCCGCCAATTAAAATTTGACAGCAATTTAAATAATGCAATTACCCGACTTTGACCTTCATCGTGTTCCAACAGTCTAAGGTCAAGTTGTGGTCCATCACCGTTATATATAGTCAATGAGTAACCTTATAAATGTCTCTTTGAATGCAATCGTGACAAATGGCAGTTTGTAGATGGTATCGTACTCCTAGTTGATTGTGGAATGAATGTCGACCTAAGCTTATAATATCGTTCTGGAAGTAACCTTATTACTGAGGCTCCGGGTGTCTATTTTTCTGTCCATCTGTTAATTCCGTAGCTCAATCGAATTTGACTACCTACGAAGCTGGAGTGCTCTAGCGTAGATTACATTATTTTTTCACATATTCGCCGCAGGTAAACAATGTCCGTTGCCAGGCAACCTCGTACTAAATCAGCGACCGTATTAGGCTAAAGACCAAGTGTAATTGCTGCTTCAGGGTCGAATCCAGGGGAGATTTCATCGTATTTTACTATCACAATATATATGTTTTCAGTCACGTTAGTTTTCTATGTATTAAAATATGTATAGAAATACTGTCGCTTAGTACCCACAATACAAGCTTAAATAGAGTTTACCGTGGGAGTAGGTCGATTTGTATAAGATTGTGCGCTTTATTTAGGTATACCGTCGATTTTTCTTTATTCCGTTTTTTTTCTTGCGTGTTCCGTCTGTACGATCGACGCCATAGATTTGTTAATATGCATTGAAATGTATGCCTTTTTTCCCTAATAATGAATTCCACAGTGTACACATATTAATAGACGTGACTGTACTAGTAACAATGCAGTAATCTGTACTCTTTATTGATAACGACTCCTTGACAGTAACTAGCGCCTACTCGCGTGACATCACGTCGTTGCTCAATCACAAGGGCAATTTTAGGCGTCCGTCTTCGGTATGTAGGTGACCGAATGTCCAAAACATCTGTTTACGAACTACTATTATTTTAGACGACGAGACGATTTGTAGAAACTTGGGTACCTGAGTCTTTATCATCTAATTATTAAAGGGTTAAGCAGGCTAAGATAGGACGTTCGACCACTGTGTGGAATAGTTGATTTCGTAAATGTCAATTGTTTGTCTGCTCATTACTAGAAATCACTCCGTTAATTTTAGTTATCATTATATTATAATATTGAAATCGCTCTAAGCTTGTTTATATACAGTGTGTTAACATGAGGCAGGCTTTTATTTGAACCGAGGATTGAGATGCAGATTCTTAGCCAAACCATGTGCATTATTTGTTTAAAAATCCTAATTTTAAAAGTAATTATCTTTCTACGAAAAGTTAATTGAGAAGCAATGTACTTCAAAATAAATCGTTAATTGGCACTTGACAATGACAGATCGCAGCCACTCGCAACGTTTGACAACTAAGCAGTACACGCGTTACATTGATCGTTCGAACGAAAAAAAATAATTGTTCAGTTAATTTAAATATTTGTCAACTCTTAATACTTGAAAACGATTGCCAGTAATGCGTATTATTACCCATTTTCGTAAAAGCCTGGGTCATGGTAACACACTGTATAAGTTATATAACACGTAAATTCAATTGAATTGAAAAAGGAATAACAAATTAAAAAAGTTTATTGAAACAAAAACATTACATGTTAAAAATTGACAGCGATTCCCGAACTAGGCCGAGCCTAGTATCTCGGGAATCGTAAAAGTTGGCTTATAAACAGAAAAATAATAGCCAAGTTTGACCTCTATTTATTGCAAAGTATAAAACGATTGTAAGTAGTGCAAGGCGGCAATTTTCTGCTTACATCCAGCATTCAAACACTTGCCCGTACAGAGTTCAGATGTTCCAGAGAATCGTTATAGTGTTTAGGACAAGGAGTTACGAACGAATGTGGTGTGATTATAGGCTCTCAGGTGATTTATGAAGTACATAGTCAAATTGTTATCATAACATGATATTAAATCGTTGCGTGGTGTAGTGGGAATGTGTTTTCTACTTTAGTAACAACAAATTGAGCAAGGTGCTTTAGAGGCAACTTCGTCTAAAGTGAAAAGATACAGCTTCTAATACACAACAATACATATTATACGATTGGAATCAATTGATGGACTACATTAATACTCATCATAAATTATCTCTTAATCATATTTTATACCGGATTTAATTGTGAGTTATGCGCGTCATGTCTCCGTGATATATGCAGTAATTTAGTTTATGTCACTCATACAGCCACGAATCAATATAACGGTCAGCGGTCGGCCTATGATTGGCCCATTCAATGACATCTCTTTGAATCTACCAATCACAACAAGATAACCGCACGATTCGCCCATAGCCCTTTAAAATTAGAGAGCTTTGAAGGGTTAGTAGCATGAGGTATTCGCAATTCGTCTACGGAGCTACCCGTCTAATTCGCCAATTGGCTTTATCGCATTTCGTCTTAAAGCTTCCATAATGAAATACACAAGTGACGCTATATTGTTTTTGACATACTGCCAGCTATTACGTGAATCTAACTCTAAAACCTTTCTTTTTCCAGAGGAGAGCAAGAATGCCGCGCGTATCTTCACCGAGCAATCCTCGTCCCTGCTGGAACGCCTGGAAGTCCTGGAGCGACAGCTGCATGAGCGCATCGCGAGCCACATCCCGAGGGATCTGGACTCTTTGGAACACCTGGTGCTGCAGCATAAGGACTGGGAGACTTCTGTGATGGCACTTAGCAGAGATCTGGAGGAGGTGCAGGCTACGTTCAGAGGTGAGTGCTGTGACACCTGGACTTTTCACCGAGCAGTCCTCCCTGCTGGAACGCCTGGTAGTCCTGGAGCGACAGCTGCATGAGCGCGAGCCACATCCCCAGGGACCTGGACTCGTTGGAACACCTGGTTCTGCAGCATAAGGACTGGGAGACTTCTGTGATGGCACTCAGCAGAGATCTGGAGGAAATGCAGGCTACGTTCAGAGGTGAGTGCTGTAACACCTGGACTTTGTTTAACAGCTGGTATTTCAGAAGAGAGACTGAGACAGTGCTGTGATACGCAAAAGAGATCTGGAAGAGGTGCAAGCTACATTCAGAGGTGAGTGCTGTAACACCTGGACTTTGTTTAACAGCTGGTTTTCCAGCAGTAAGACTGGTAGAGTGCTGTGATGGCTTTGAAGAAATCTGGAAGACATGCAGACTACATTCAAAGGTGAGTTCAGATACACCTGAAGCTGATGAAACAAGACTGAAAGACATGTCTACCCTTGACGATACCTGGAAAAACCTGGAAGATATGTCTTGCAGCATTAAACCTCTTATATAAATCCTATAGCAGTACTATTCTATGTAATGTCTTGGTCCTTTAATGAATCTTAAAGTAAACTCTACTTCAACTGAGCTTACAGTGAATCTCCAAAGCAGTGAAATCTATAAACAAGCAGTTTTCTGACTACGTCTGTTTCTAGGCATCGCTCTGAAGACGCCTGCCATGAAAAAGAACCTCGACAAGGTGACGGGCAAGTGGAACGACATGCAATCGAAGAGCCAACTGTTCGTCGAAAGGTGAGATGACACATGTTTTGATAACTTTGCTAACGCCAATATTTTCACAAATATTTATTTAAACTTTATTGCACAAACAAAGAAAAATTTACAAATGGCGGACTAGGAAATATCCAATCATTTCTACAGAACCAGAGTATCGATACCCAGTAATCGATATGCTAACCCAAAATGAGGGTTTTCTGAAATGACGTTCACCAGGGCGGCAGCACTGAGGCGTCAGGTCCAGAAACTTGCCTAATTCTCAGAACGCCTTTAATTTCGTGTATAAATGTTTTGTATGTGTTAATAAAATTATATAAAAAAATACCTTCTAGTTAGTTTTTCTTTGAGGCTAGATAATTGTGTTTCTTAGCGGGACCTTACGGCTAAGTGTCGCCAACTAGTGGCATACGTTTTCGAGAAAACCCTCATTGGAAACCCTGCTGTCAACTTTATTACGATTATGATAGCAAATGTCGATTATTAGTAGGTATTACGACTGTGTCTGGCATTGACGCGCCTACAATACATATTGTTTTATTTCACCTTTGCCTGTTGTTCGCAGTTAATATATCACGCTTTTTTCCTTATATCCGATGCCATTGATTACCATATAACTGCAATATCTGTAAGAACCATTATTCGAATATTATCTGTGTGTTAATATTTTAATACCTAAATACTAAAAGCTGCCCTCTTAACTGAAAATCTATGAACTTTAATAATTTTGCATAAATATTTACAAAATATATTTATCCTCATTAAACATATTATTTTTTATTCTATTCTATTCTATTAATTTCCAGGTTGAAATACGTCGAGATCGTAGTGAACAGTATGGAAGAGAATCATCAGAACATCACCGAATTCGAAATCAAACTCGCGCAGTTTAACGATCTACCGAACGACATCGAACTGCTGAAGGATGTAAGTAATGCACCAAATCGTTTAAAATTTGATTTTTCTTAGTCATTTTAATGCAGCAAATCTTTTATTTTAGTTTTTCCTGTGCTTTTCCTAGACCTATCGTGGGGATATTTTTTTTATTGTGTTGTAATCCTATACTGTGCTGTGATACCCTACCCGTATCGTTGAATAGGTCATTTAAAAATAATAAGGGTCTCATAAGAAAGTTTTTCCTAAATTCAATATTTTTTGGTACGCTATAGAATAAAAAAAAGATTTTGTCGATAGAGAGCGACCCATGGGTCCAAAAAAATATGAAGAAAAAATCATGAATAGTGCTTCTAGAATACTTTAAAATAAACCTATTTCTTCGAACATATTCGGTCGCTTCGTTCGTTCGTTCGTTTTTGAATTACTACGGAACCCTACACTGAACTTGGCCCGACATGCTCTTTGCCGATTTTTTATAATTTGTATTTACGAAAACTCCATATCCCCAGATGCACGAAGACTTACTCCGCATGCAAATAGCAGTGAGCAAGCAGCAGGTCCAGATGGAACAGATGAACGACGACGCAGAGAACTGCAGACGCCTGGTGGAGTCCTCTCGGGCGTCCCTGCACTCGTCGCTGCCCCGGCAGGGGCTCCACAGCGACCTGCAGCGGCTGGACAAGGAGCTGGGGCAGCTGAATGCCAGGTGGAGCAGCGTGTGCCAGCAGCTCGCTGAACGGTGAGTTCTAGACTGTTCTAGATGGAGGTTCAAGTGTGGGGTCTTCAATACTTGTGACGAGTTCCAGGTGCTACAGGTCTGAAAGGAAGTCCAAGGGTGGTCCATGGTCCAGCTGGCTGAACGGTGAGTTCTAGACTGTTCTAGAAGTATGAAAGACTTGTTCCAAGTATTTACCTGTACACAGTGATGAGATGGAGGTGCTACAAGTCTAAAAGAAGGTGTGTCCTGTTCAGGTGGTACTGGTGGGGATTTGTCCGGGTATTGGTGTCGCTTTAGGAGTGCTTGTAACGAGATCCAGGTGCTACAGGTCTAGAAAACCAGGTGTTCTAGAGGTATGAAGGAGTAGCGGCAGGTGTGAATCTGTCCAGGTTAAGTATCCCTCGAAAAGTGCTTGTGATAATATCCAGATGTTACTAGAAGCTACTGAAAGAACCAGGTCTAGGTACTCAGCTAGTTTATCTCTAGTGTAAGCAAGTAAAGTCCAGATGGAACAGATGACCGATGACGCAGAGAACTGCAGACGCCTGGTGGAGTCCTCTCGGGCGTCCCTGCACTCGTCGCTGCCCCGGCAGGGGGTCCACAGCGACCTGCAGCGGCTGGACAAGGAGCTGGGGCAGCTGAATGCCAGGTGGAGCAGCGTGTGCCAGCAGCTCGCTGAACGGTGAGTTCTAGACTGTTCTAGATGGAGGCTCAAGTGTGGAGGTCTTCAATACTTGTGACGAGTTCCAGGTGCTACAGGTCTGAAAGGAAGTCCAAGGGTGGTCCATGGTCCAACTGGCTGAACGGTGAGTTCTAGACTGTTCTAGAAGTACGAAAGACTTGATCCAAGTATTTACCTGTACACAGTGATGAGATGGAGGTGCTACAGGTCTAAAAGAAGGTGTGCCCTGTTCAGGTGGTACTGCTGGAGATTTGTCCGAGTATTGGTGCCGCTTTAAAAGTGTTTGTAACGAGATTGAGGTGCTACAGATCTGGAAGAATCAGGTATTCTATCTCCGCCTGTTGTCTACCTCTAGTTAAGTCGCTACTTTTTTTTTGTAATTGTTTTCATTTATTGAGGTGTGCAATAAAGAGTATTTGTATTGTATTGTATTGTATTCTAGAAGTATGAAGGAGCAGCGGCAGGTGTGAATCTGTCCAGGTTAAGTATCCCTCGAAAAGTGCTTGTGATGATATCGAGATGTTACAAGAAGCTACTGAAAGATCCAGGTCTAGGTACTAAGCTAGTTTATCTCTAGTGTAAGCAAGTAAAGTCCAGATGGAACAGATGACCGATGACGCAGAGAACTGCAGACGCCTGGTGGAGTCCTCTCGGGCGTCCCTGCACTCGTCGCTGCCCCGGCAGGGGCTCCACAGCGACCTGCAGCGGCTGGACAAGGAGCTGGGGCAGCTGAATGCCAGGTGGAGCAGCGTGTGCCAGCAGCTGGCTGAACGGTGAGTTCTAGACTGTTCTAGATGGAGGTTCAAGTGTGGAGGTCTTCAATACTTGTGACGAGTTCCAGGTGCTACAGGTCTGAAAGAATGAAGTCAAAGGGTGGTCCATGGTCCAGCTGGCTGAACGGTGAGTTCTAGACTGTTCTAGAAGTATGAAAGACTTGGTTCAAGTGTGCTTGTGATGAGATGTAGGTGCTACAGGTCTAAAAGAATAGTCCAGAAGTGCCCTGTTCAGGTGGTACTGTTGGAGATTTGTCCGGGTATTGGTGTCGCTTTAGGAGTGTTTGTAACGAGATTGAGGTGCTACAGATTTGAAAGAATCAGGTATTCTAGAAGTATGAAGGAGCAGCGGCAGGTGTGAATCTGTCCAGGTTAAGTATCCCTCGAAAAGTGCTTGTGATGATATCGAGATGTTACAAGAAGCTACTGAAAGAACCAGGTCTGGGTACTAAGCTAGTTTATCTCTAGTGTAAGCAAGTAAAGTCCAGATGGAACAGATGAACGACGACGCAGAGAACTGCAGACGCCTGGTGGAGTCCTCTCGGGCGTCCCTGCACTCGTCGCTGCCCCGGCAGGGGGGTCCACAGCGACCTGCAGCGGCTGGACAAGGAGCTGGGGCAGCTGAATGCCAGGTGGAGCAGCGTGTGCCAGCAGCTGGCTGAACGGTGAGTTCTAGACTGTTCTAGATGGAGGTTCAAGTGTGGAGGTCTTCAATACTTGTGACGAGTTCCAGGTGCTACAGGTCTGAAAGGAAGTCCAAGGGTGGTCCATGGTCCAGCTGGCTGAACGGTGAGTTCTAGACTGTTCTAGATGGAGGTTCAAGTGTAGGCCGGTCTTCAATACTTGTGACGAGTTCCAGGTGCTACAGGTCTGAAAGAAAGTCCAAGGGTGATCCATGGTCCAGCTGGCTGAACGGTGAGTTCTAGACTGTTCTAGAAGTATGAAAGACTTGATCCAAGTATTTACCTGTACACAGTGATGAGATAGAGGTGCTACAGGTCTAAAAGAAGGTGTGTCCTGTTCAGGTGGTACTGGTGGGGATTTGTCCGGGTATTAGTGTTGCTTTAGGAGTGCTTGTAACGATATCCAGGTGCTAGAAAAACCAGGTGTTCTAGAGGTATGAAGGAGCAGCGGCAGGTGTGAATCTGTCCAGGTGAAGCATCCCTCGAAAAGTGCTTGTGATGATATCGAGATGTTACAAGAAGCTAATGAAAGAACCAGGTCTAGGTACTAAGTTTATCTCTAGTGTAAGCAAGTAAAGTCCAGATGGAGTAGATGAACGACGCAGAGAACTGCAGACGCCTGGTGGAGTCCTCTCGGGCGTCCCTGCACTCGTCGCTGCCCCGGCAGGGGCTCCACAGCGACCTGCAGCGGCTGGACAAGGAGCTGGGGCAGCTGAATGCCAGGTGGAGCAGCGTGTGCCAGCAGCTGGCTGAACGGTGAGTTCTAGGCTGTTCTAGATGGAGGTTCAAGTGTGGAGGTCTTCAATACTTGTGACGAGTTCCAGGTGCTACAGGTCTGAAAGGAAGTCCAAGGGTGGTCCATGGTCCAGCTGGCTGAACGGTGAGTTCTAGACTGTTCTAGAAGTATGAAAGACTTGGTCCAAGTGTTTACCTGTACACAGTGATGAGATGGAGGTGCTACAGGTCTAAAAGAAGGTGTGTCCTGTTCAGGTGGTACTGGTGGAGATTTGTCCGGGTATTGGTGTTGCTTTAGGAGTGCTTGTAACGAAATCCAGGTGCTAGAAAAACCAGGTGTTCTAGAAGTATGAAGGAGCAGCGGCAGGTGTGAATCTGTCCAGGTTAAGTATCCCTCGAAAAGTGCTTGTGATGATATCGAGATGTTACAAGAAGCTAATGAAAGAACCAGGTCTAGGTACTAAGCTAGTTTATCTCTAGTGTAAGCAAGTAAAGTCCAGATGGAGTAGATGAACGATGAATTCTAGAGTGTTCCAGAAGTGAAAGACTTGGTCCAAGTATTTACCATGTCCACAGTGATGAGATGGAGGTGCTACAGGTCTAAAAGAAGGTGTGTCTTGTTCAGGTGGTACTGGTGGAGATTTGTCCGGGTATTGCTGTGCTTGTAACGAGATCCAGGTGCTACAGGTCTAGAAAAACCAGGTGTTCTAGAGGTATGAAGGAGCAGCGGCACGTGTGAACATGTCTAGGTGTAGGTGTCGCTTGAAAAGTGCTTGTGATAATATCCAGATGTTACAAGAAGCTCCTCCAGGTCTAGGTAAGGGTATAGCGCATCTGTAGTCCAACAGGTTTAATATAAAATGCCTATAGGTTAGTTTTACATAATTTTATTGCCAAACATAGGAATCCGTGGGGCACGTTGCCATATAGAGAGTTCCCCAATATCGATAAATTCTACTATCGATACTTGTCTATATACTTGTGACCACTTGCACTCCAGGCTTAGTTTCAAAATATATTTTATTCAAAGTGGAAAAATGTTATTAAAATAATGTAATGCACTTCCTCCTTTACTCAAAACAGTTTTTTAAATTTGATTAGTAGTAATGTTTTTTTAATAAACTTACTCAATAAACATGGTCCTAATCTAACCTAACTTGACAGCCTTCGAAGCTGCGAGGCCGCATATCAACTCCTGCGCAACTACAACGCCGGCCTCGAGAAGGAGGCCGAATGGGTCGACGACTCGTTCGGCAAACTGCAGGCCTTGCCGCCTGTCGAAGTGAGGCCTAAGGAGCAATTCGAGCCCACTAGGGTGAGTCCAACAACTGACACAGTCAACTGATCTAATGTGTGCCTTTTATCAATTGTGATAAGGTTCACGGTGGTCAGTTAAATGTATCATTTAGGTTTGGTTACACAAAAGCTTGTACTTTTAATATTATTAGCAAACTAGTGTTAATAGTCTAATTTGATATCAGTGCGGTCACATTATACACGATGATTCTTAATCCGTGATCAGGAACCATTTTTTCTATCTCAGTAATTGATGGGGATTACGTTAAAGTAGTAATTACGTGAAAACAAATTTATTAATTTTTTAATCATGTTTTAATTTTGAATTAAATTTTATCCTAAAATCCTTGTCACTGTACTACTACCATATCGGATTGAATGAGGTTGTATTGTAATCTCTTTACAAAGTTATTAGCAATTGTCAATTTATGAGTAAACCTTGCCCATGACATTGTCAATCACTTTTGTCAAACGCATAATAAACAAAGTCATAGTCACGGATATTTAATGAGAAAATTATAATTATTCACCAAAAATCATGCATCTACCACCTCCGTACTCAAACATACAGCGTTTGTCAATACAAACGAATAGCACAAGGCGAACCCAACAGTTATTTCACGGACTTCATCCAAACATTCCGATCCCCGGACACAATTTAATAAATCGCACGCACCAAAAATCTTCGCGACTTCGGACAGTTTACAGTGTTACAACATGCTCGAGCACCCGGACGACCTCGTCATCATCCTGACGATCTGGATCAACAAATCTTAAGATTCTTTGCTGAAAAAGATTTCGAGTGAATCAATCCAATCATAGGAACAATCAAGCGGATCTGTGTCAAGAACAACACGGTGGACATTTTGAACACTTGTTAAATATTGTTTAAAATAATGTTTTTTGTTTTACTTGGTCAGTTATGCAGTTTTATTGTTTTTATTTAATTATTAAATTGTACTGTATGAAAACAAATTGCTTTACTTGCTCAAGATTTTACCAAGTTTAGGTAATGCACGTTAACATTAATCTCCTATCAATTATGTTCGTCGTTATCAGTGTTGCACTGATAAGATAATGAGTAGATAGAAGTCCTCATTGACATAAGATCCGTCAAATTCCCGTTTCCCGCCATAATGATGGCACTTGACGTATCGTAGTTAAACTTTATAGTGTAGGATGACCATGTATTAAGTGGTAATTTGTTTTAATTAGGTTTTCACTTTTAATTAATTAAACAGTGAAGAAATAACTTGAGACCTCGCCGAATAAGTTTAATTTTGGCAAAATTTTAATGTTTTTCTACTCCTGATCACGGATTAAGAATCATCGTGTATATATTTTTATTGCAGTTCTTTGTGTTCAATTATCATTTTTGTTCAAATTTTGCACCCATAGTTTCCATGACAAATTCAAATTTACACTTACGACCATAATTGCTTTTGGAGAGATTTCTCTACCATCGATTAGTAACTTTACTTCCAATTAATAGTTACAAGCTTTTGAGTGATCCTACATTAAAATTCGCAGTATCTATGCAACAGAACTATTTTGAATGTATAGAGTATTTTAAACCAAATAAAATTGATATTTTGTCACTATATTTACTAAACTTCGAATCTGCAGCACTCAATTGATCACCCGTATTCAGAATGACAGAAAGATGACATTTCTATGAATTGATTGCTGTAGATCCGATGTGATCCAATCCGATGCTCAGATTCATTTCTGTTGTATATTTATTGCGAATTCCATACTTAACATCTGAACATTTTTTTACTTCGTTGGCAGTTTAGTGTTTTCAGATGTCAATTTCGTTAGGCGTCGAGTCCGATTTCTTCGAATTTATCGTAAACATTAAACCAGTCTTACAAAAGCATGTGGTTTAATAGATTTACTTTAATAATAATGGTTTAATACTGAAATGGGGGGCTGATTGTGGACAACCACTTACAAGTCCTAACTTGAAATCAGAGCATGCATAAATATATTAACGTCTTTAAAAATATATTATCTACGTTTTTGGCATTAGAAATAAACTAAATTATTTTATTGAAAAAGTAGTCAAGTTGGGTAAGTGAAATAGCGGGTTAAATCAAACACTCCATACGCATCTGTCTCCAAAAACATGTGTTTCACTTACGTAACTTGACTGAAATAATTATCTAACATAAATTCTGAATGCAAAATTATTCTTACTTCTAATGCTAAAACACGATTGATTTTAACTTAAAAAAATAAATTATACCTACTAATTATAAAAATGGTTTAAGAATCTCAACAAAACTGCATGTTGTTTTATAATTTATAACTTCTACGGCACAAACCGATTCTCGCACGAATATTTACTAATAATATTCATTCCTGGGTGTCTTGTGGTTAAAATTACAGAATCTACTCACGAGCGCTGTGGAGCGCACGCCAAAGATAGAAAAAGTTAACGTTGACGGTGGCAGATTCATAAGAGAGGCGAAGGTAATTCACAGAATACTAAAATACACTATGGAATTAACTTAGTCTGTGTCTTTGATATAGACTACGAAAATTCATGGCACGCTACACAGAATATCAAATAACAACTATAGAATTTACTTAATCTATGTCCTGATTCTCAAAATGTCATAGAGTACGTAAATTCTATAGCGAACACAGAAAATAAAAATACACTATAGAATTTACTTATTCTGTGCCCTGATGATAGACCACTTAAATTCTATAGAAACACAGAACACTAAAATGTTGTATAGAATCTACTTACCCCTTTATTCATAAACTTAGCAAGTCGATAAGTTTTATCCCTTTCGGTCTTTTTGACATATTGATTACACCGAAAGGGACAAACAATATCAATTAATATAATAAGGGTATTCTGTGTAGTGTTAAACTGAGTTGATTGTTTCGAAATTTGTTTTTCGAGTCGTTTAAAAAAACAAAATAAGTGATGGCCGACTTTAAAAAAAGACTTATTTTGTTTTTTCGTTAGGTGTTTTATCTGATGTATGATTTTTCATGACTGTTGTATGTAAGAGATAGAATGGTTTATTTCTTCGTTTCCTCGTTTTGTCTCTGGATTTCTTCGTATAGATCCTTATCTATCGTCACTCCTATTTTAGATGCACGTCTGCTTTGGCTGCGATCAGACCACGAAGTGTTCTAATAAACGCCGCAGTGGTGCTTTTGCGCTTTTATAACTCCACGCCTATGTGACTAGTGTGTGCAACTACTAACAATAACATGTATGTGTGACGTGTGTCTAGATTTTTTAATATGAATAAAGGATGAAGTTAAACATCGATACTTTTATCGATATACGCGCATCTCTTATGTTTCGAATAATGCTCTGTGAAATACACAAGAATCATCGTAATATATTCAAAAATACCTTATTTTTATAATACTTACTTACTTAGTTTTAATTACTACCTTAAATTACTACCTTAGTTTAAATATTATAACTCTGTTTGACTTTATTTGTATTTCATTTTGTTGTACTTGATTTATATTTTATTGGTATTTAATTATGATTTCGACATGATTTTTTTAAAATTAAATATCAATGTATAAATTACTCACACTTTAAATGTACATTTTTTATAAGAAATAAAAAGTGTCTATTTTCATACTACTTACATTCTTATACTAACTCTGTAAATTACAGAATTTTTTGATTTTTATTTATTAATGTCAAGCTTATCGATAACAATTATATCGATGTTTAACTTTGCCAAACCCTAGTTCGTGCTAAAAAAGTCTAGATTTAGTGTGTGGACGAAAAGATGGAACCAGCAATATATTACTGCTCATCTGAACGCATTGTGACTAAAGTGAAGAAGTTACGTAAATTCGCCATCAGATATATCGAAGCGGTCGCTGTGCTCAAAAATATCTGAACACGTACTGTAACGCTATGACAATAGACACCTGCTCAGATATTTATGAGCACGCTGGCCGCTCATATATATCTGATGACGACTATGACTTGAGCATTCTACATTTGAATTTCAAATTTGTACATACCCAATTTATATAGATCTATCTTTGCATTTAAAGTTTAATGAATCAGAGGTCAGGATTAATTTG